>CAUYQG010064489.1:0-12046 GCA_963574415.1 Tarsius wallacei | reverse complement strand
ATTACAGGTGCGCGCTACCACGCCTGGCTGATTTTTGAGTTATTGTAGAGATGAGGTCTCGCCAAGTTGCCCAGGCGGGTCTCGAACCCGCGGGCTCAGGCAATCCACTCACCTCGGCCTCCCAAAGAGCGGGATTATAGGCTGAGCCACTGAGCCCTGCTGATTTTTGGTTCTTAAGAGATGCTTTCGGCCGGGCTCGGTAGCTCAGCCTGTAATCCCAGAGCTTTGGGAGGCCGAGGTGAGTGGATTGCCTGAGCCTGAGGGTTCGAGACCCGCCTGGGCAACTTGGCAAGACCTCATCTCTACAACAAATCAAAAAATTAGCCGGGCGTGGTAGCACACGCCTGTAGTTCCAGCTACCTGGAAGGCTGAGGCGGAAGGATCTCCGGAGCCCAGCGGGTCGAGGCTGCGGTGGCCGGGAGCAGCCACTGCACTCCAGTCCAGGCGACAGACTGAGACTCCAACTCAAAAAAAAAAAAAAAGAGATGCTTTCTTGTATGAATATTTGTTCAATTTGGTGTTTCTAGAGGAGGGACAATATCTGAAAGGTTCTATTGGACCATCTTCCTCCTGAAGCTTCAAAAAAAGTTAAATATTTGTTAAGGCATACAGTGATCATTTAAAGATGCGTTTTATAGTCTGTAGAACAAGTGCTAACAAACCCCACAAAGCGATTAACTACAAAGCGCAGAGGAGAGAAAAATAAAATTCTGAAAAAACCCCAAAAAACAATTTACTCAAAAAAGTGAAAATAGGAGAAAAGGAACAAAGACAGTGATTAACAGAAATTAAACTCCAAGGGGGTAGACTTAAGTTTAAAAACATGAATATTATATTAAATGCAAATGAACTAAGCATCTTAACTAAAAAACACAGATGATCAAACTTGATAAGAAACAGACCCAAGTATATGTTATTTACAATAAATATATTTTATACACATGGCAATTTCAAACTTAAAGATGAATAAATATATATCTCAAATTATATTGACACAAAACCCAATTGTATGGGCAGAGTTCCTCTAAATGTATCAATGGATATCCTGAAGATATATCTTCCTTTATTCTCTCTGACTTCAACCTCCTGCATCTTTGGGATTAATTAAGTTAATATGAATCATTTTATCATCCCCAGCATGTTGACATCTTCCCCGAGATGTTGCGCTGTGTTGGAAAAAATCCTGGTTTCTTTACTCTTTGAAAGTAGTGGCATAGGAGGCAGTGGAAATGAGTTTTTCCAAGAAGGAGTTGTTAGCAGTGTTGAATGTTGTTGACAGGGAATCGATGAAGTATGCGCATGGAATAGAGTAACAAGATAATTCCTAACTTGTAGATGCCAGGGGCAGAAACCGAATGTCATAAAGTTTCTAACTTCACTTAAATTCTGTTTTTTATCATCTTTAATTTCTTATTCTACTGCAATAACTTTTACCTCGACACTACTCACAATGTAAGGTTATTTTTCATAGTAAGTTGGTATTCTTTGCTACATAGAACATTAAAATATAGTGTCTGACAAATCTTTATAAGGAGGGAGGAGTCCACAGAGATGAAGGCATCCTAATGACTGTGAAAGCAGTGGTGGGACAGGGTGGAGACTGACTATGGAGGAAGTGACAACATGTCCTCAAAACAAGTAAACGACAGTGGAGGTGACTGCAGGTCTAACAGCTGTGTAGGTAGTGATGGTGTTAAGATCAAAAGAGGCTTCAGAGTGCCTGTACTTAAGGAAGTGTCAGTGGGGGTGCAGGAAATAAACAACTAAACATATTGGGTGTTATCGGTGCCAAGAATGGTTTTACAAATACAGAAATAATCCTGCTTTATTGAATTAGAATTGGAGACAGAGGTGTGCATAGTTTTTTTAGTACATATTTACAGATAATGAATGAATTCATTATATATCTTTATATATTTGTAATTATAAGCATATTATATATATGCATGCACAGTGTGTGTGTGTGTGTGTGTGTGTGTATGTGTGTGTAATATTTTTCTTACCTATATCTACCGAGAAGATCTAGAAGCAATGGTGACCTAGAAGTAATAAACACACTGAGTACTAATATCTTTGATCCTAAATACCTCCCTCTATGGAAAGGAACCAGGAATCCTTAGAAAAGTAGTTGACTCTAGAGCTGGGTGAGGAGCAGTACGTGACAAACCTGGAACATATTGTGCTCCCCTTCTCTCCCCCTAAAACAGTCTAATGAAGATGAGAACATGCCAAAAGAACCAAAGAACCACATTTAAACAGATTCCACTGAGCAAATCTGGGAATATTTGGCCTTCAAAAAGAACTTTGCTATTTGACAATCATGATAATGATAATATTCAGGAGTTGCTGCTAAGTGAATGCTAAGGCTGGAGGATGAATATCATTAGGAACAGGATATTGACACAGACTGCATTAACTGACTGAAGATAGAAGGAGACTGAGGAGACATGCAACTACTTAGAAATAGTTGTTACTAGAACTAATTATTTAGTTCCAGTTGTTACTAGAACTAAATAATTAATATTTAGATTATTATTAGAAGTTATAGCTTAAAGTTGATTCTAGACAACTAAAATTGAAAACAACATATTTCAATACTTTGGCAATGGAATAAGGTCTTGCTTCCAAATGTATTATTTTACTTTCAGATTGACTGAGCAATTCAATCAAAGTGAGAGAAACAGTTGTATTCTCAAAGTCAGAAAATAATAGGTGAAAATTAGTGGACTCTGCCAATGAATTCTGTTTGCTACATGATACCAGTTGATAATGTGATCGGTATTTTTCCTCACCAGATTGATCAAATTTGAGGAAATGTTTAAAACACTGACACCATCTTTATTTTTATTTTGTCTCTTAACTCATGACATGTTCCAATACAAGCAATGTCAGTAAGAGTGAAAAGTTTTTGGATAAAAAAGTAAAAAAGTTAGAATGTTATATGTCAGTTGGAAAAAAGAAGGACCTGACAGCAGTCTAGAATATGAAATAAATAAAATCAATCTGAACTCTTGGGGAACTATGAAACTACATGACAATCATTTTTAAAAAGCAAATAAATAAAGACAATATAAAAACCACTGTTAAATAGCAAAGACAAGTACCTAGTTTTCAAGATAATTATACAAGCACTAAATACTTGCTAAGAATATCAGTGAGACTTATGATTGTGAAAAATTCATAAGGTACACTGTACATAATACTTTTAGATTATTTTAATTAAGATGGAGAAAGCACCAGTGATGTAGAAATGCCAAAATGTCAAAGACCTTTCACTTAATATTGAAAAAGAAAATATTTCTTGTTCTTAGATTAGGGAAAAATAATTGAAAGGTAAACCTTAATAGTTCAGCCAACAATTGGGCATTAGTGCCTCATGAGGTTAATTCAATATAATGTGCAACCTTTTCTATGTGAAGATGATACAATTGATTCATAATTATAGAATGTGTGTTCTGAATTCTTTTTAAAATTATGGTTATTGACTGGTATTTGTTTGTCTCACTCTGTATCTTAACCTTATGACCAATGACCTTCGTCTGTTAAATAAATAACACGATTTAGAATTTCTGCTCCCCTGACAATTTTAGAAACCTGTGATTGAGCTTCATCAGACTGCTGCTTTAATTGATTGAACTGCTTGTCACAGAACAGCCTAAAGGGCAGTGATGCAAAAAATATGATTCACCAACTAGCAGCATCATTGTCATTACCTGAAGACTTATAAAAATGTCAGTTCTCAGGCTCTACCCAGCCTTTCTTATTTCCTGACTCAGAAACTCTAGTAGTGGGCCCAGAAATCTGTGATTTAATAAATTTTTCTTAAATTGAGAAGCACTACTGTGAGGTAACTTGATTCTTTTGTATTCCTCCAGATAGTGGAGGAAATAAAAGTAGCCAACTGACCATTACTTGAAAATAATTTTTTTCATGAATTCATCGGTAATTATGAATATTTTTGTTGATGAAAGGTCTCTATTACTTAGAAAAACATACTCTTTATTGGCATATTCTGCCCAGCACTCCTGGGAATTTTTATTATATTGTTGGACAA
Source organism: Tarsius wallacei (assembly GCA_963574415.1). Lineage (NCBI taxonomy): Eukaryota > Metazoa > Chordata > Mammalia > Primates > Tarsiidae > Tarsius > Tarsius wallacei. The sequence goes on along the minus strand of CAUYQG010064489.1, from coordinate 7,992 downwards.
AGTGAGAACAAAAGGAATAATTCAACAAAGCTGATACAGAGCAAATATGAAAGCTTTTAGATCATACACCCTGGCTAAAGTCTTCATAATGATTCATTGTCTGAATCACTATTTTCAAAATGGAGAGAAAAGGGCCAGGCTTTTATTTCTAGAAGCCAACCTTTTTTATGCTCTACTATGCCTAATGCATGGCTCTATATTTGACAACTGCTAATTGAGCCATAAAACGTGGATTCGCTCCAGCAAGGCTTCATTGTTGCTTCCTGGTGCTGTCATCCTCCACTCCATTGTCCCCTCACCATTTCCTTATTTTGCTTTTTCCCTTTCAGCTCCTTATCTACACTTGCCTACAATGTGTCAGCTACCTGATACACAAAACATATTTAGCATTCCCTCTAGTGGCAATTTAGTGACAGATCTCATAGTTATCCTGGTTACCCATGCTTTCCTTTGCAGACAGTATTATGATGTAATAACTAATATCTGTTAGGAACTTATTTTGTGGCAGATAATGTCCTAGGAGTTTTACATTTAATTGTGAAATTAAAAAGAAAGCATGAGACTTGAAGAAGGAACAACAACAACAACAAAATAGAAAGCAAAAGATAAGAATTTTCTCAAAAAAAAAAAAGAATATGAAACAGATTTACCAGATCAGAAGGACTATGATTACTTATATCAATATAAACATTTTTACTTTGAAACATATATATACATATATACATATATACAAATTTGTACTATATACATCATGTAATGTATTTTATATATATATACACATACATGAATCAGAGTTTCATTCTGTCACTCAGGCTGGGGTATAGTGGCATGATCACAGCTCACCGCAGCCTTAACATCCTGAGTTCAGGCAATCCTTCCACCTCAGCCTCCGAGTAGTAGTGTATTCTAATAGACTCCACTAACTAGACTTTAAAAATATATTTTGTGTGGTTTGGTGCAAGTCAGAATAAAATCTGACGAGTTGAATCCACAACTTCATTTACATACAGGCTTCCTTTTTTTTTTTTTTTTAAGGGATACAATTCACTTAACATGTTTATGTCTATCAGTTTGTTTGTGATGGGTAAGACTATAGACTGTTTTTAAACTTTTTTCCTTATATTTGAAAGCTGTAAATTAGATTTTTTGTTTTGTTTTGTTTAGAAAGTATGCATGTATTGTATATAGGCAGTATGCCTTACTTAAAAAGACAACAAGGATACTAATTTTAAATCTTCTAGGGGATATAAGAACCTAGATTTCAAAGCCAGTATTTGTTTAGGTTATGAGACAAACAATTCTCTAATCACAATATTAACTATTTAATTGGAGTGTTGTAGCAAGTATAAAACGGGGAATATAAGTTTATTACCAAATACTTATTTCAAAAAAATCATAGAAGATGAAGCACAGTGATATTTTTCCACATATTTAAAATGCCCAAGTGCATTCCACCACGCCCAGCTTGAAACACAATATGTGGAAACCTGAATGCAAAATAGATACATAGTAGGAAAAACCAAATAAACAGGCATCGAAAGGATTTTTTCATATCTTATAAATAATATATTCATGCAATAAAGGATTATAAATGTATACAACACAAAATGAAAAATGATTAGAGATTATTTCACTGATTTTAAAATAATTTGAATGTCAGGTCAGTTCTCTGTATTTAAAATATTTGTTCCCAAACACTTATTTGCATTTTCTTTTCTTCATGTCCTTGCTGCATGGATACCTTATTTAGAAATATATACCTTATTCCAATTACTTGTTCACCCTTTATTTTTCTTTCCCTAATGGCATTACAGGTCATGGTATACCTTGGTTTTAGATTAAATAAACCAATTAGCCTATACCTAGTAAATATAAGTTGGGTTTTTGTTTTTGTGTTTGTTTTTTAATGAAAACAATGTGCTACCATAATGGTCTGAATTTTACTCTTGATTAATATCCTGGCCCTATCACTTACTAGCTGTGTGATCTGGGATAAGCCACTTGGCCACTTTGAGTATCATATCCTTCATCTATAAAATAGGAAAAATGGTAGTTTCTAATTCATAGCTTTTTTTATGAAGAATAATAGGGTTAATACATGTTAAATGCTTGGAATGGTGTCTGTGGCATTGTAAGTTTTCAAAAGAGTTTCTTCTTCTTCTCTTTCTCCTTCTCCTCCTTTTCCTTCTTCTTCTTATTATCAGAAAAAGGAGAATGGAGAGAATATAGCCTCAACTAGTAAATCCTTTCGCTTATACACAATAGAGGGTTATAAGCTATAATTGTAGTAACTTTAAAGAACTTTATGAAGTTGGGTTTTTAAATTTTGAAATGAAGGTTGTAAACATTCTCATATGTCTTCAGATTATGCCATATACATGTTTGTATACATGAATATGAATTTCAGATAATGTTGTATCTTGATGATGTATAGAGTTAGAAATTTATTAATCTAAAAACAGCTAAATAAGTCAACACTAAATATCTAAACCCTCACTGCCTTGGCTCTAGTCCTGGTTTGCCGGCATGATGTAACCAGGATTAACTCTTGTCTCTCTCTATAGGCTAGCATTCTGGTGTCATTGATTTTTTTTTTTTTTTGAGTCAGAGTCTCACTCTGTCGCCCAAGCTGGAGTGCAGTGGCACACTGCTCATGGCCACTGCTGCTCATGGCCACCGCAGCCTCAACCTGCTGGACTCAGGCAATTCTCCTGCCTCAACCTTCCAAGTAGCTGGAACACCACCACACCCGGCTAACTTTTTTGTTTATTGTAGAGACAAGGTCTCTCTAGGTTGCCCAGGCTGGTCTCGAACCCGTGGCTCGGGCAATCCTCTCACCTTGGCCTCCCAAAGTGCTGGGATTACAGACTTGAGCCACCGTGCCAGGCCTGATTCTAACTTCAATCATCAGAGACTCAAAGTTCTTTCCTCTGATTTTAGGGATGGGGTGGACCAGCTTCTGTAAGAGTTTGTGCTGCCTCCTCCCTACTACAAAATGTACCTTAAGCCAATACAACCCAGAACTTCAAATCAAGACAATTTCAACTCATGTTGAAACATGAATAGCCTGGAAGCTCCAAACATGAAGTCCACACTTTTTTTCAAAGATCCCACAGAATGTGTTTCTGCCTAGATTTTTTTACCTTAGTACTCACTCAGTTACTCTGAAATTAATATAAAAGCATCTAAAACATGGAAGCTTCAGTCTAGAAATCCCTCAAGGATGCCAGTCATGTTCTTTATGACCAGAAACTGAAGGAGAAGCCAAGAGTTTTTAGCACATTTCCCTCCTAATATTACTCAGCTGCCCTAATTTCTAAAACTTTCACTTGAATTTTCCAGTTTTTCTAAGCCTTTTTGGTAGAATAACTTTGTCAATAAAATTATGGGAAGTTACATTTAAAGTGACCCAGGCATCATGAAAAGTTAATTTTTCTTTCCTCCTTAGGGATAGCATGTGTCATTTGCTCAATATTTGGGCACTTGTCCTGGCCTGGGATATACATCTTTATGTGTTTCTTTTAGCTATTGTTCTTTGTTGCCAGGGACATATCAAGTTGTATACATAGTTAATAACACCAAAAACATCACAGTCGGTGTCTTAAACATTTCCCATACTCTCTGTGTTAACAGTGGCTTATTTTCATTAAGAAACTTAATTTGTACCCTATTCTATGATATTATACAACAACATGGAGATAGGGGATACGTGATATTATTCTTGCTGCACATATAAGACTATATTAATTTTTATAAAATCATTTAATGTAGATATTTCAAAACAATGTACAAGAAAACTAGGATTTTAAAAAGCTTCACTTTCTGATTGAAAACCTGAAATATAATGATATTAAATAAACTGCCCCTGGTTACTAGAGATTTAGCAGTTACAAGCTGAGCTTACACCCAGCAGGGACGCAACAAAAGCTTTCTCAACGAGCTAATGAACATTAGTCTTAGTTTAAGATGTGGTGTTCTATGCAGAACATTACCCATTGTGTCTTCTGGGCATGTTCTTAGCAAACACAGTAGCAATTCCTATGTGTAATTATAGTTCAAAGGGTGTGAGAAGGACATTTTTCACTTTTAATTAAAGAGTGTAAGTCCCTGTTAAGCATCAGTAGGGTATCTGTCACTCAGTCTCAGGAATTTAAATCATGGCTTATTTTAATTTAGAGGACCAACTAAAATCTTGGTCAAAGAGTGTTAGAACTGGTAACTGCTCTAGGAAATTTTGTTGGCAAAGGCTAGATGAGACTGTACACGGATCAAACCAAAGTTCACATGTATTCTTAGCCATTTGGGAAATGTGCAAATATATATGAATTGAGGAAGTCAAACTTATTAGAGTTGAAAGTATATAAAATAATGGATTACTGCTATTATTATACTGCCAGTAATACTAAAGTAACATGTGAAAAATGATCTACTTAAATAATCAAAGAAGTTATTTTATAATTATTAAATTAGTAAACTTATAAAGACTCCTGTTCAATCTGGGATGGCTATTTAAAAATAAAGAATATATAATCACATATATGTATACATATACAAGGGGGGACGCCCCCAAAACCAGAATTATTTATTAATAATTATGTACTTATTCTTACTTGTTTAAACTTAAGTTACCTTCAAAGTACTCTCCGTTTGATGCAATATACCTGTCAAGACACTTTTTCCACTGCTCAAAAAAGTTTTTGAACTCATCAATTTAATGCTTTATAATCCTTCTGCTGTTTTTTTGTTTCTCCTCTTCCACATTGACAAAACATTTGTCTTTGAGACTTTTTTCATGCAGGGGAAACAAAAAAAAGTCACTTCGGGAGAAATCATGTGAAGAGGGAAGGTGGGGCCCAGGGGTCATGCTGTTTTTGACCAAAAACTACTGAACATTCAGTGCAGTGTGGGCAGGTACATTTATAAATCACTTGTCATGAAATGAGCAAAAGTGAAAGAATCTCCAAAAAAAAATTCACTGAAGCCCAATGTAGCCTCTCACAACAATGCTAGCTGGTACACTGATACCCATGGGTTCCTAGAACACTTAACTTGTGGGGGAGGCCTGTACTACAAGGGGTCCACCCTGCAAAATAAACCTTCTTTTTTGAGGAGTCCCCCCTTATGCATATGAGGAAGAAGTATACATTTTGAAAAGAATTATAGTTTTATAAGCCATAACATATATATTATGTTTAATTAAGAAATCCTCTTATTTCAAAGAAAGAAAATACAGATATACTTAGCTATAGTCTTTCAGCATTTTGCATATTTGCAAAACCTAGACAATGTTAATGCATCAACAAATGACAAAATGAAGACATTGCCGATCTACTCCATTAAATATTATGTAGTGATTACATTATTGTGTAGAGGCTGTACAAAAACTTGTAAATATGCTTATAATATAAGCCTAAGAAAAAAAAATAGAATATAAAATGCATCCACTATAATCATAAGGATATAAATTATGTATATATATGAACAAAGCCCAAAGGAGATTATGCAAAAAATTAAGTCAGTTACTTTTGATCCATAAGTGGAAGATGATGTATTTTTCTGTTAGGTATCTTTTACAATATTGTTAAGATAACTCTGCTACAATAAAATTTGTGTGCGTGCATAGGTAGATTGGTATTCTATTTGCAAGATTGTTCATGAAATTTTCAAAAAGTCTTCAACTGTATTAAATTTCTATATGAATTTTTCCCAGGTGAACAAAGGAGGAATTGTCTTTAACTCTCAAATCTAGAGTTAAGCTGTGATATTCATGTGGAAATACATACATACATATATGTATGTTTATATATATATAAAATATTTTTTTCCAAAAGTATAATTTGAGGCTACATACTTTCTTTTTTTCTTCTGCATGGTAATAAGTTTTAGAAACATGCTAGTTCAGATGAATTTTAAATGTTGCTTTATTGACAGTCTCATATTTGACATTCTTACTATATTTATAGTGTGTATTATATCAAGACATGCTCTGTACCATTCTTGGAGATGCCATTACAGTGTGCTTTGCCTGGAGTTTGGGCAAGTATCAGAGTAATATCAGATATTACAGGGACATATTTTCCTTGAACAGTATTTATATATTATTTGATATAAATATCAGGGTAAATTAATTTTCAAATCATAAATGCTTGAATGAAAACAATTCATTTTATAAAAATACATTAGTGCAAAACATTATTTAATGATAGAAATGTAAAACTCATTTTTTTAACTTTTAAATTTTTTATTTTAAAATTGTGGGGTACAATTCAGGGTTAGGTATACAAATATTCATTGTGCAGGTACCCCTGTTGATGAGGTGTGCTCCCCCTTCTCCAGGCAGATTCCCACTACTGCCAATCCCACCTTCCCGCCCCCCACCTCCCCACAGTTTCCTGCTACTGTCAATCCTTTTCTAATAGTATTATGATAGTTGTTCAAGGTCCACTTATAAGTGACAACATGTGATACTCAGTTCTGTATTCTGTGAAAGATCACTCAGTATTATAGACTCTAAGTCCTTGCAGGTTGCTGCGAAGTTGATGATTTTGTTCTTCTTTATGGCTATGTAATATTCCATCGTGTATATGTACCAAATTTTTTTATCCAGTCCTCTTTTGATAAGTGGCATGGTTGGTTCCATGTTCTTGCTATTGTGAACAATCCTGCAATAAACATATGTGTGCAGGTATCTTATTTATAGAGTGAGTTGAGTTCTTCCAAGTATATCCGAGTAGGGGGATTGCGGGGTCATATGGAAGGTCAATTTTTAGAACTTTTGGGAATTGCCACAATGTTTTCCACAAAGGTTATACTAGTTTACATTCCCACCAGCAATGTAGAAGTGTTCCCTTTTCGTCACATCCTCTCCAGCGTCTGTTATTTTTTGAGTTATTGATTGTGGCTATTCTGACTGGAGTTAGGTGGTATCTCAGTGTAGTTTTGATTTGTACTTGTTTGATGACTAGTGAGACTGAGCATTTTTTCATGTATCTGTGGCCGCTCATATGTCTTCTTTTGAGAACTGTCTATTCATATCTTTTGCCCACTTTGTAATGTGGCTTTTTGTATTTTTCTTTTCAGCACGTTTGAGTTCCTTGTAGATCCTTAATGTTAGGCCTTTATCAGACATAGAGTTGGCAAATATTTTTTCCCAGTCTGTGGGTTGTTTCCCTGCTCTTTTGATGGTTTCTCTGGCTTTGCAGAAGCTTGTCAGTTTGATGAGGTCCAACTTGTCTATCTTATCTCTTATGGCATGGAAACTTGTGGTTTTGATCAGGAATTGGTTGCCAGTTCCAATTTCCATAAGATTGTCTCCTGCATTTTCTAAGGTCCTTATAGTTTGAGGTTTTACGTTTAGGTCTCTGATCCATTTCAAGTTGATTTTTGTGTATAGGGATAGGTAGGGGTCCTGTTTAATCTTCTGCATGTGGTCAACCAGTTTTCCCTGCACCATTTACAGAATAGGTTCTCCTTTCTCCAGTGGTCTTGGTGGAGGAAGCTTTGTCGAAGATGGGTAGAGAAATTGAGGTTTTGCTTCTGGAATCTCAATTCTATTCCATTGGTCTATATGCATGTTCTTGTACCAATACCAGGCTGTTTTGATTATTGCGGCTTTATAATAAAGTTTAAAGTCTGGTAGTGTGATACCTCCTGGTTTTTTTTTGTGTGTGTGAGGATTGTTCTGGCTATTCTTGGTCGTTTGTGTTTCCATATGAATACCTGTGTTGTTTTTTTTTTTTCTAGATCTGAGAAGAATGTTGCTGGTAATTTGATGGGTAGATTGTCTTAGGTAGAATGGATATCTTAACAATGTTGTTTCTTCCTAACCAGAGACATGAAAGACTTTTACAATGAAAACTACAAAATACTGCTTAAAGAAATCAAAGATGACACAAACAAGTGAAAAAATATCCCATGCTCATGGATTGGAAGAATCAACATTGTTAAGATGTCCTTTCCACCTAAGGCAATCTAAAGATTTAATGCAATACC
>CAUYQG010064483.1:0-26688 GCA_963574415.1 Tarsius wallacei | reverse complement strand
GTGCAGTGGCACGCTCCCGGCCACCGCAGCCTCTACCTGCTAGGCTCCGGCGATCCTTCCGCCTCAGCCTTCCAAGTAGCTGGAACTACAGGCGTGTGCTACCACACCCGGCTAATTTTTTGATTTATTGTAGAGATGAGGGCTCACCAATTTGCCTAGGCGGGTCTCGAACCTGCGGGCTCAGGCAATCCACTCACCTCAGCCTTCCAAGGCGTGGGATTACAGGCTGAGCCACCGAGTCCGGCTGGATAATCCTCTTTATAAGTTGCTGGATTTGATTTATTAGTATTTTACTGAGGATTTTTGTATCTATATTCATAAAATATAATGATCTATAGTTTTCTTGTGATGTCTCTGTCTGGTTTGGTCTCAGGGTAATAAAACTAGCTTTCCAGAATATATTAGGGTGTATTCCTTCTTATTTTCTTTTTTTAGAAAAGTTTGTGAAAGATTATTTGTAATTCTTCTTTTTTTATTGAGTTGGAGTCTCACTCTGTTGCCCAAGTTGGAGGGCAGGGGCACGCTCCCGGCCACTGCAGCCTTGACCGGCTGGGCTCAGGTGATCCTTCTGCCTCAGCCTTCCAAGTAGCTGGAACTACAGGCACATGCCACCATGCCCAGCTAATTTTCTGAATTATTGTAGAGATGTGGACTCACCAAGTTGCCCAGGCTGGTCTCGAACCCACGGGCTCAGGCAATCCTCTTGCCTTGACCTCCCAAACTGCTGGGATTATAGGCATGAGCCATCGCACCCAGCTGTAATTATCCTTTAAATGTTTGACAGAATTCATCAGTTTGCTCTCTCTGATGTTATATGTCTATTCAGATTTTCTACTTCTTCTTGAGTTAGTTTCAGCAGTTTGTGTATTTCTAGGATGTGTCCATTTCATCTAAGTTGTCTATTTTGTTGACATACAGTTGTTTAAAGTATTCCCTTAGAGTCCTTTTGACTTCTCTAGGGTCAGTAGTGATGTCCCTCTTTCATTTCTGATTTTAGCTGCAATTGCATTTTTATGCAAAGATAGTGTGCGACTACGGATCCCTGAGACATTTTTATTCAAGAAAACAAGGATTTGTGGACATTAGCTAGATTTCAAAGGGTGTCATGTAAGCTATGGAACCAGGAGGATCTTAATGAAAGTTTGTTCCCATCCTGGAAAGTCAGGGAGAGTATTTCTGTGTACTGTGATTACACAGTTGGAGGCTATGTTATTACCAGAAAAGGCATGTCTTAGCACGTAAAGCAGCTGGGAGTTATCTCATACCATATGAAAACATTTTATGGACAGAAATAATTTGAAAAAGAGGTTAATGTTGTTCTGAAATTAACCACACTTATTCATTTTCACGATAAAATCGTAAAGGACAGAGGTCACTACCTCTATATTGCTTTCTTGAATTGTCTTCAGGAAGGCAGTTTCAGAAAAGGGAAAAAAATCATAGGACTTTTCAATTCACACAAATCACATGGCATAAGCAAAGTTGTTAATTATTAAATGTTTAGCTGGAGGATGAATAAGTCATTATTTGGATATGAGTTAGACTTGGAGAAAGGCAGTAAGAATAGCTGTAAGGATTGTTACTGATTAGGGAATATTCTAGTGCATTCACATTTAAAGTTGTTGAGAGTGAATGCATTTCCTGTTTTCCTTATAATTACACAAATTAACATTATCTGTTTTTTTAAAATGTGGAAAAATCAAGTCCTAAGTCAGACATGCCATGCCCTCTCACAATACTAAAAATAAGATATTAGCCCCATGAGGGCAGTGACTTTGGTTGTCTTATTTCATGAGTTGTGTCCCAAACATAGTTCTGTAAGCCATGGAGACCCCCCCATGAGTAGTTACTTGGTGAATAAGTGAATGATTGATAGTAGCTGCCTGTTATTAGATTTCAGTGTAAATAATAGTAATGAAAACCTCTCCTTTGTTGAAGAGGTGTCTTTGTTCAAAGGCAAAATACCCTCTCCCTGCAACTTCCAAACTGCAGCTATAAGCCCCTCCAAGGACTAGTTACTGGGGTGATAAAGCACCCCAATTTGGAGTCTCAAAAACTCAAGTCTGTCGGAAATATCAGAGTCTTAAAACAATCACGCTTAAAAACACTGTTGTTGTAAGGATTTTCTTTGATTTGAAAGTTGTTTCTCTTGGAAAAGTCTTGTTTTTCTAAGCAAGTGAGGTCACCGAACTGGGCATACCAGGGAAAGGGAAAATTAAAGAAGACATTTTAAACATGGAAACTATGGTGACTTTTTTCTGAGTCTTAACTGAGCTTCTGATGCCTTACATTTAATTTTACCAACCAGTGCTATGTTACTACAAAGTAGACTGAAAATGCAATCAACATACATAATTTTAATTTTAATGACTATTTTTTTTTTTTTGAGTTGGAGCCTCACTCTGTCGCCCAGACTGGAGTGCAGTGGCCGCTCCCGGTCACCGCAGCCTCGACCTGCTGGGCCCCGGCGATCCTTCCGCCTCAGCCTTCCAAGTAGCCGGAACTACAAGCGTGCGCTACCACGCCTGGCTAATTTTTGATTTATTGTAGAGATGAGGTCTCGCCAAGTTGCCCAGGCGGTTCTCAAACCTGCGGGCTCAGGCAATCCACTCACCTCAACCTCCCAAGGCGCGGGATTACAGGCTGAGCCACCAAATCCGATTGCAATATTTTTTGATAGTATACTTTCACCTTAACCTGAGACAGAAAAGTCATGATTTTCTATCCTATTGAGAAGTCAGTAACACTGTTAATATCAGGTAGCAGGCAAAGCCTGCTGTGGGCTGATGTGTAAGGTGCCACTGAGAATGTAGTTTCTTTGCCCCATCCTGTTCATCATCTGCCCACGAATGCCCTACAGGTCGACTTGGCTGTGTTTCTTGTTGCCCAGTGCCTGCTTGCAGCACTCACAAGCCTCTCATGCCCTGCTGTGAAGGGAGTGAGGACCCAGCTCCTGGCTCTGATACGCACTCTGCTGTGATGGTGCCATCTCCACCACTCCAGCCTCTCCCCTTATATTTGAGGGGTTGACGAGCATCTGCAAGGGTCTCTCCAGCTCTCAAGTTTTGGGCAGATATCTTTGAGCCTTCTTGCCATCATCTTTCAAATGGTGCACTTGTAAAGGTCAGAGGTGGGCTGTGGCGTATTCCCATGGTCACCAACGTCCATTCAACAAGCTGAGTGCCTGCTGTGTGCTGGCCCTGTCCTGTGTTCTCAGGATCCTTGGGTGAGGTGCATGGGTGCCAGCCCTCGCACAGACAAAACATGGTGGGAATGGTGCACTGGTGCACACTGTGCTGGGAGGGGAGGCACCACAGAAGCACAGGGGTGGGGGAAGGGGGAGGTCAAGGCAGGCCTTGTCCAGCTGGAGGTTCTCCTGCACAGATGGGGAAGAAGACTTCAGGCAGGGCCAGTGAGTGTGCAAAGGCCCTGTGCAGAGGCAAGCAGCTCTTGGCAGCAGCACCAGAGCCCTGTGGCAGTGTGAAGCATGGAAGAGGTCTGAGCACCATGGGCTTGGGACGAGTGGATTGAGAGCTGTCAGAGCTGCTGTTCATAGTGCTGGGTGTAGACTGAAGGGCAGTGAGGGCAAGGCAGACACAGGGTGGCAGGCTGAGCCATTGTGCAACAGAGGGTGGCTGTGTGGGTGGGCAGTGGTGGCCGCAAAAGTTGGGAGGGTCCCAGATGGTCTGATTCTTTGGTTTTTCCCTCATGTTTCATTTGATGTTTCATATTTATCTCTTTCAGTGTCTCTGGTGCAACACTAATAAGGCGTGCCTGGACTACCCAGTTACAAAAATCTTGCCACCTGGTTCTATTTGTAAACTGAGTTCTGCACGATGGGGTGTCTGCTGGGGTAAGTTCTTGTCATTTGCTTCTTGCAAAAACAGCACTTTTGCAAATATTTCAGTATGTGCTCAGTTAAACATACGTTGCTAGAAAATTTGCTGCCGATAGTGCTGTGACTCTCAGTGAGACAGTGGAAAGCCAGGGAAAGCACCCTGGGGTTCCCTGGGGCCTCTGGAGGGCGACCTCAAGGTCGTCATCCTCTGCCTTGAGCTCTGTCTCTATGTTCTGGGAAAGTTGGGGAGAAAGGGAGAGTTGAAGGCTGCCTTTTTTTGTTGATGTTGTTGAGTTGGAGTCTCACTTGCCCAGGCTGGAATGCAGTGGCATGCTCATAGCCACTACAGCCCGACCTTTGAGGCTCAGGTGATCCTTCCACCTCAGCCTTTCAGTAGCTGGAACTACAGGTGCATGCCATCACGCCCAGCTAATTTTTTAATTTATTGTAGAGATGAGGTCTCACCAAGTTGCCTAGGCTGGTCTTGAACCCGTGGGCTCAGGCAATCCTCTCGGCTCGGCCTCCCAAAGTGCTGGGATTATAGGTGTAAGTCACCATGCCCAGCAGGAGACAGTATTTTCTTAGGGCACTTGAATGATTCTTTTGTGTGTTTGTATCTTGGATCCCTTCACAACTTATTCCTTATTTATCTATCTTTTTTCAAATTGATTTCCATCTAAAAATCCATCAGCCTCCACCTGAAACAATTTGTTTCTGGTGTTGAGACCTCAGGGAATTTGGAAATTTGTGTGATGGTGGGAGTGGTTGTGATTGTGGGATATCTGTGCAGGTGAGTGTGTGCACGTGTGTGTGGGATTTGCATATATGTAGTATGTGTCTTGGTGTGTACGTGACCATCATATCTGTCTATCTGGCTGTTTTCTCTGCCAACCTCACACTAGAATGTCTTCCTGAGTCCTTACTAATCCCTGTTCCATCTTGACTCATTTCCTCTAGAACCTTCCTTACTGTTCCACAGGGCAGCTCAGGCAGCTCTTGGACCAGGGAGACCCTTGACATTTTGAGCATCTGTTATCAAGATTGACACATGACTTCTAATGAAGTGTACACGTCTTATTTCCCTTTCTGTACAGACTGAAGTTTATAGTCTATACAAGGAGGGGACCCCAAAAACCTGGAATTTATTTATTTATTTATTTATTTATTTTGAGTTGGAGTCTCACTCTGTCGCCCAGACTGGAGTGCAGTGGCATGCTCCCAGCCACTGCAGCCTCAACCTGCTGGGCTCTGGCGATCCTTCCGCCTCAGCCTTCCAAGTCGCTGGAACTACAGGCACGCACTACCACACCCGGCTAGTTTTTGATTTATTGTAGAGATGAGGTCTTGCCAAGTTGTCCGGGCGGGTCTCGAACCCGCAGACTCAGGCAATCCTCTCGCCTCAGCCTCCCAAAGTGCTGAGATTACAGGCTGAGCCACCAAGTCCGGCCTAAAAACCTGGAATTTATTAAAAATTGTGTATTTATTCTTGTTTAAACTTCAGTCACCTTCAAAGTGCTCTCCATTTGATGCAACATACCTATTGAGATGCTTTTCCACTGCTCAAAATAGTTTTTGAATGCATCAATTTTGATGCCTTTAGTACTTCTGTCGTTTTTTGTTTCATCTCTTCCACATCTGCAAAACGTTTCCCTTTGAAGATTTTTTCATCTGGGGAAATAAAGTCACTGGGAGTGAGATTGGTTGCATAGGGAGAGTGGAGCATGGGGGTCATGGCTGTTTTTGTTTAGAAACTGCTGAACACTCAGCATGGTGTGGGCAGGTGTGTTGTCATGGTAGAAGAAGCAGTCACTGGTTTGCCACAACATGGGATGTTTCTTCCACAAATCGTAATGCAACCTTCTCAGAACTTCCAGATAAAAACTTCGGTTGACCACTTGATTCAGAGGAACACATTTGAGTGTACTTACAAGGGACCTGCCCTCCAAAAGATAATTCTGGGGTTTTTTTTTGGGTCCCCCCTCATATAATACATCACACACTCATATGAATTTTTGCATACATGTACAGGTTATCACCCCTAGAGCATAATTTTTGAACATTTCAGCACTCGCAAAGGGTCCCATTACTGTCAGGACCCCGTGGGGAGCTCCTGGTACTAATCTTCCATCACCACAGGTTGTGTGGCCTGCTCTTGATCTAGAGATAAAGGGACTCATACACTACTCTGACTTTCTGTTCAGCGTATGCCTGGGATGCATGTCAGCTGCATACATCGTTGGGCTCTGCATCGTGCATTCTTCCACAGCTCTTGACATCTTTCTTGTGCTGCTGTGGACAGTCTTGTGTTGTTGTGCACATAGGCGCTTGCTTCCACTTGGCTTATGCTGAGGAGTGGAGTTGCAGGGTCACAGCATGTATTTATGTTTAGCCTCAGGGCTGCCAGGCATTCTTGAAGAGTGGCTGTTCCAGTTTGTACTCCTCCAAGCAATGTGGGGCTTCTGGTGACTCCACATCCTTGCCAACATTCAGAGTCATCCATTGCCCTTTTTTTAGTCCATTTGGTGGGTGTGTAGTGGTGTCTTGTTGTGGCTTTAATTTACATTTCTTCAGTGACTGGCGATGTTGAGCAACTCTTCGAGTGGTGGGCATTTTTTGTAATTCTCTTGTGAAATGAAATTTCCACCCTAAGTTACAGGGATGAATGAACATAAGATAGCCGACCCTGGCCAGGTGAGATTGACAGCAGTTTATTAGTCCTATATAGTCACAGCTGGGGGGAGGGGAACACTGCACACCCCTCAGGGTCACATGGGATCAAGCCGGGGGCTGTGGGAAGCACCCTTGTAGTAACAAGAGGGTGGGGTGCCCCGATTCCCAAGGGAGGCTGCAGTCAGCTCATTTGGTTAGTTCTGAGGCTGAGAGGGAACTGAAACTTACTACTCAGGGATAAGCAGGAGCTCCACCTGGTTCCCGTGATAAGGAGGAAAGGTTGTGTGACTGGGGACCTTGCTGGTGGGAACAAAGTGGGAGGAGAATGAGGACTAAACCTTGCCAGATTCCTAACTAAGGGGCCTGGGGAAACAGGATTTTTATTGACTCTCCCTGTATAATGTGGTTGGTTTACTTTACAACCTGACTCTGGCATAACATTACATAACAAAGAAGGGAAATCAAGGTACTTATGACTTGTAGAGCTGTCTCTTGGGGCTCCCTGACTCCAGACACCTTTTAAGACACTCTTCTCTCTGAAGTCTGCCATCTATGAGGCTTCATCTACACATCAAGAAAGTTGATTCCCTTATCTTCCTCAAGCTGCCCATTTCCTATACTGATTTCAAAATGCCTTAGATAACTCTAGCTGACTAATTGCCAGTCAGGAAATCTTTGAATCCACCTATAACCTGTAAGTCCTCACTTGGAGATGACCCGCCTTCCTGGACTGAGCCAATGGAAATCCCACATGTATTGATTTATGGTTTTCTGTAACTTCTGTCCTCCTAAAATGTATAAAATCAAGCTACGATTCAACCACAGTGGGCACACATTCTCAGAACTTCTTGTACCGGGTATCACAGGCCTAAGGTCACTCACATTTCATCAGAATAAGCCATCTTAAGCATTTTATGGAGCTTGGCATCTCTCATCAACAAGAACTTGTGGTTGGACTGCTCGAGGCCCTCCTGGTTTCACCAGATGTCAAGGCAGCAGATAATATTTTTAGGACTTAGCACCACAGCTGCTTATTTATTCTTGCAGGTAACTTTAGAACCATTTTATCCAGTCTAGAACTGGATATTATATATTGTTTTAACGTTTTAATTGTAGTGACCTAAAATATACATGTTCATTTGGAGAAAAATGAGATCTTGACACTTCGACCTTCTGTTCAAAAGTGAGTTGTCGCTCCCCTCACAGATCACCTTTTCTTCCTGTGGTGCAAATCCATGGGTTTTGCCCTGTATGGTTAACACAGAAAGCCCAAGTTCTGTTTCTTGTTTTGACAGAATTTCTGTTTTTATTTTATAACTGGTTTTAGCTGCTAATTAGAAAAACTGTTTTAGAACCAGTTGTCTTATTGATCTCCTTGTTTCTTAAGTTGATTTTCCTGGAGTTCGCTAATGGAAAATTACCTTCTGCTAATGAAGGTCCTTTCTGATTCTACCTTTACTACAGTTTTTGCAATTCTACTTCCAGAGCAGGTCAGAGGAAAAAACTCCTGATTAAAAGCTTAAAAGGCATTTGATCAGATGTAACACTTACTCCTGATTTTTAAAATAGTTTAATGAACTAAAATTGAGTTATTTTAAATGAGCAGCCCTCAGAAAGTGTGTCTCAGGGTCCATAGTGCAGAGTGGATGGGCTGAGGGAGCCCTCGAGGCCCAGGTATCAGCCTTCCCTTGCCAGAGCCAAGTTTTTCAGCAGAATGTTCACCTCCAGACCCCAGGAGGGCACAGGCTATCAACTTAGATGGTGATGCAGCTTTTAGCTTCAGTTAAACAGATAGAGTCACACTGTGGCCACTACCAGGGAGTTTGCTTCTGAAAGTGTCTCGGGAAGTATGTTCGCAAAAGTAGTGTGAGGGTTTGAACTGATAGAAAAGCCTTGACTGTTTTTAATGTATAGATCTTTAAGAGAAGTTGAGAACTGTGAAGCTTGTTTTGGCTTGTGTGTGTCTCTGAAGGCTGGTCTTGGCAGGGCATCAGAACGGACCTGACATGCATCAGGCAGCTGCTATCCGACTGCAGGCACCAACGAACACTTAGATATGAGGGTGACCCATCTTTTCCCATGGCCTGTTCACCTCACCAGGGTTGTTCCTTTTGGGTCTGGTAGTCAGCATATGCCCTGAAAGATGTTTGCTTCTCTTGGAAAGAATTGTCATAATCTTGACTTTGGTTTGAATACTAAGCAAATCTGCATTAGGATTAACCTCCATCTGTGAGTTTCACTAAATTAAGAGTTTAGAATGTCTTAGGAGAGTCTGAATATGTTGCTGAGAATTATTTTTCTTCTTCCTGGTTTCTGTTAACTTTTCTCAGGCTTGAAATACGTTTTCGGTATCAAGTGAGAAAAACTGCCCCGTGACTTCAGTTCATTGTAGTTAATCTGTACATTGTCAGTCACAGATTTGTGTCTGAAAGGAGACTAGAAAGCCCCATCCCGTCATGGGGGCTGGGCTGCAGGTTCCCCCGCCCCTGAGTGGGGTGGAACCCCTGTGCTCCTGTGCCTGCTGAGGCTGCTCTCCATGCCAGGGTAATGGTGCTACCGGGCCAGGTTCCATGCCTGATAGGGCTCTAACCCCGTGTGCTTGGATTCCAGTGAACTTCGAGGCGTTGATCATCGCCATGTCGGTGGTGGGGGGAGCCCTCCTTCTGGGCGTTGCCATCTGCTGCTGCTGCTGCTGCAGGAGGAAGAGGAGTCGGAAGCCGGATAAGAGTGATGAGAAGGCTATGCGGGAGCGGGAAGAAAGGAGGATACGGCAGGAGGAGAGGTGAGAGCCAGGGCCATTCCCACCAAAGGACTTTCCCTTCAAGAATGCAGGTCTGGAAGGCTGTGAGAGATAACACAGTCACAAATTTCCTCAGTTGAGAGTGTGTTGAGTCAGGGACCCTCCAGGACGGGTGAACAGCAAGAAGCCACATGGCAGGCACCTTGTGAGTGGTACTGCCCTTGTTTTCATAGCTTGTGGCCTCTAGTCGGTGACACAAGGGTTGCAGCTGGCGGTAGCTGACTGGCAGGTGTTGGTGTTGGTGCTTGCTGCTAAGGTGGCAGGGTCTTGCCCATCCATCTATTATGCGCAGGCCAGGGCTCAGAGAGGGAATGGATGGTGTTTAGTCAGGGTGTGCCTGTGGCTGAGTTGGGTCTTGTGTTGCCAAGTCTCTGATGATGCAGCACTCCTGGGGCCACTGGGCAGCCCTGGGAGGCAGGGAGATGGGTTGTGTCATCTGCACCTGGCAGGGGAGAGGAATTGGAGCCTGACTAGTCAGGCAGGCAGCAGGTGAGGGTGGAGACTAGCCAGTTTTTCTGTGCAGTCACCTTACAGTCATGTGTCACTGCATAAAAACTAACAATGGCATTTTTCTAACCGTCTTCAGAACCTGGCCTAAGATTTTTACTGATCGGTACATTTTATGTGAAAAAACTTTGCCTTTATTGAAAATAATAGAATGGTATAGGGGCAGCCTCCAAAATACTGTCATCAGGCATGTGTCCTGATGGCTGATCTTGTCCCATCCTGGTTCACTCTGGGACCTGGAGGGAAGCCACCAGAAGAAACCCACAGCCTGTGGTGGGGACGCATAAGGGTGCACCTTGTAGTTTCATCATAACGGTGTGGTTTGGTGCTAACAGCATTTCTCTGTGTTCTGTAGGAGAGCAGAGATGAAGACGAGACACGATGAGATCAGAAAGAAATACGGTAAGAACCAGCTGTTCTCCTCGATTGCTCAGGGATTGATGCCCAGGTAGCTCCATCCTTGTTCATGCCATGTAATCTGCCTAGAATTTGGGCTGGGGGTTCATTCATCAGAGCAGGGAGAAGTGAGTGTCTCCTGGGAAAAGCAGCAGGATTGTTCCAGGTGGTACGTAACCAACTCATGCCATTCAGCCAGACTTCTTCACCAAGTGTGCCTTCTCGGACACTTGTTTGCTCCAGAAGTGTGGAAGCTTCCGGGATGGTCCGTTGGTAGCAGCTTTATCATCTTGTGTGCCTTGGCATGAGTGTGCCCAGGTAACTGTGGTGCCACACCTCGTCCCTGCTTGTGTGTCATTCTCATTCTGTATTCTGAATATCACAGATGACACTCCTTTTTCAGAGGATTCACCAAACTGCAGCCATGTTACCTCTTTCCATACCTAGACGTCCTGTTCTTGTTTGGTTGTGTTTGGAGAGATTTGAGGCTACTTTGAAGGAACCAGAATGAATGTATATGTCGGTTATAAACCTTTTATTTATTGGAGGGAGTTGGACATACACATTAAGTTATCTACACTCCCCCAAATCACATGATATTAACTGCTTGACATGAAACTTCACCATCTAGTCTTGTGCTTAGTTGATTCTGTATTGATTTTAAAATCCATGAAATTATGAGTGTCTCCTGCACTGGTTATTGTGATTGCATGGTGTTGGATGTGGTGAAAACAGACTCCCTTGTCTGGGCACACTTGCCCTCAGGAAGTCTCCAGTCCTGAGTTCATGGTGCTTTCCTTGAAGCACTATGCTAAAGGCTAAACCTGGTCTGGAAAATTCCAAAATTTTTTCTGACGAATACACTTTTTTTTTTGAGTCCTCTATTTGTTTAAGGAAATATCCTGTTTTAGTGGTATTTTTAGGGTTCTGTCACTAGGGCCGTTATGATATCATTGCAGTCATTTGAATCATCTGGGGAGATGGTATGGCCAAGCCCAGTGGTGGCCACTGTTGGATGTGGGTTATGGGAGTTATTACAATGTGGTGAAGGCTGCAGAGGCCCCGCTGCTGGTGCCCTAGGCAGTGCACCTGGGGTAGCCCTGCCTGCTGGCTTGGTTTGGCTGTCCTTCTCCTCGTCTCTCAGGCCTTGGAAAATCGCCTCCTTGTGCTATGACCCGAGGCTGGGTTGACCCTGCCGGTCTTGGCATGTTTACTCTGGGGCGCAAAGCTGCCCCCATACTTCTTGACTGCTGCGCTATGAGGTGAGATGCCCAACCCAGTGATGGAACCTTTCCTGTGCATTTCTTCCTACAGTCTCCCAAGTGTCACACATGCAGGGTTGTGCCACACTGGCTCCTGGGCTCTCTGAGGTCAAAGCAGCTGCCTCTGGTCCTGCTTCTCTCTTGCTCACCATAGTCTCTACTCTCCTGTCCCCAGTGACTCACTGTCCTGCCTGCCCTTGCCCTCTGTTGCTGTGTTTCTGTGAGTGTGTGTGTGTAGTGTGGGTGGTGCCCAGGGTGTCCTTACGAAGAGCAATTCTAGGTGTCCCTCTCCCCTCAGCGACTACACCTGTGCTCAGAGAACACGTCTGGGCTAGAGGCAGTTTGGTGTCCATGAAATGGAAGGGTCAGAATGAGTTTTTTGGCATCTGGATAACGTTAATGTAAATAGAAGATGAGGTGGGTGTGTGCATGCACGCACACTTGTGTACATGCCACAGAGCCTGACATTGTCCAGGAACAGGCAGTGTCTGAAACTGCTGACCTTGGCTGAGCCTGACCTGGCATGTGCCAGGGCTCTTGGTAGAGCTGGCATCTTCTGCATCTGTGCACTGGTGTGCTGGCTCCTGCCATTGTGGTGGCTAACTTGACTCTTACGTTGCACTGAAGGGTTCAGCTTTTGTGCCAGTTTGTAGTTAAGCTTGTAGAGTGGACTGTGCTGTGAGAAGCCTCAGCTAGGTAGAAGATCCCAGGAATTCTGTGGGAGAAGTGGGAGGGGCCCATGGCCTACGTGAGTGAGCACATGGAACACCAGCACACACACAACACCCAAACTAGAGTAAACCTAAGAGCTGTTTTTCAGTTAGACCTTAACAAGACTGCTAGCATGTGCATTTGGTATCTCGTAACTATTTACTGAAATGGACTGTGAGCCTCATCCCACAAAGCCCAATGCCCAGGCTCTCTGGCAACCAGGAATGGCACAATTGTGGTTTCTTCTTACATCTCCCTGCTCCCCCCAGCCCCTAAATGCCTGTAGTCACAGTAGCTCCTGATAATTTTGGTGTTCAATACAGATTTGTAAAGAAAGAGAGAATGAGAATGAGTGTGTGGGCACATTTCTGTCATGAAAAGGGAAGACTCCCAATCCTTGGGTAACAGCACAGATTTATTTTTATGGCTAAATGCACATTTTATTCCAGGCATATCTTCTTAGTTCTTTTTGTAGCCTTAATTCTAAAAGTTGAACAGCAATTATAAGGACACTCATAGTAAGGTAGTTTTGTTTTTCTGTATAATACTAGCCAACATTGTGGAAATAAATATTTGCCTTACATTCTTGTATTTCTCTTTACAAACATCTTAGGATCTGTTAGAAT
The DNA here is from genome assembly GCA_963574415.1 of Tarsius wallacei. Classification (NCBI taxonomy): domain Eukaryota; kingdom Metazoa; phylum Chordata; class Mammalia; order Primates; family Tarsiidae; genus Tarsius; species Tarsius wallacei. Next base: position 13,878 of record CAUYQG010064483.1, on the reverse strand, counting down.
TTCCAGTACATTTTATTTCAGTTTTAAAAAGAGCCATGGTTTGACATCAAAAAAGATTAAACATAGTATTTGAGCCCACTTGGAACATCTGTTTTTCTTACAGCCTCAGTAAATCTTCATGCCACATTTAGTTTGCATCCATGGAGTTTTGAATTTTTTTGGTTGAATGAATTTATAATTCAAGTTCATTTTGTTTTCAGGTTTGTTTAAAGAAGAAAATCCATATGCTAGATTTGAAAACAACTAAAACACTCCGACACGTCACGTAGTCCCAAAGCTTCCTGCGAGGGGCACACACTCCACTGCCCTCACAGCTCCTGACCTTGACAGGTGAACCTGCCAGCCCTCCTGGACACTTGGTTGGACGCTACCCTCAAAGGACAATCCTCCTCCCATCCTTGCACCCTCAAGGCCTTCTGTTCCCTATTATCTCTCTTTCTGTATTCAGTCACTTGAGATGGTAAGACTTTGGGGCGTTTTGATTTTTTGAGGAGGAAATGTGCATGTTCCACTACTTTTCTCCATGAAAACTAGTTGCAGACTAAGCAGCCTCATTGCACTGAGCGCTGTTGATCTGATGCTGAGTTCCTCTCTGCTCACTAACAAGCTTCACACGGTAGCAAATGAAGGTCATTTTTACCTTGTCATGGGGAGAATTGGCCAGTCTCTTGTTTCCCCATACTGCCACGGACAGGTCTCTGTGTGCCCGTGTGCACGCACACCTGGTGTGCCCATCTTGTTGAATCTTCACACATCTTGACTTGGGTGCCTTTTGCTAAAGACACAGTGGCCAGCACAGTCTGATAAGGACTCACCTCCTAACCCACCTGCATTGAGTAACATTGAGGAATTGCTACAATCACCTTAAGTTCTTTTTAAAAAAATAATTCTTGGCTTCCCCCGCCCCCCACCTAAAAGATTTTGCCAAAAAATTTTCATATAAAAGCTCACACCCCTTATTGGATGATTTTTAAAATTTATATATTTAATAGAACACAAGACTTTTCTGCCCAGGGGAAACTTGAATTAGAAATGCGGTTTTCAGCCCATCTCTGAGTCACTGGATAGCTGCTCCTGCACCAATGCCAGGGCAGATGCTGTGCCCTGTCTAGCCCCATCACTGTCTTGGGAGTGCCTTCGCAGGCTTCTCCCTACCTTCACTCTGCCGATGAGGTGGTAGCAAAGGGGCTAAAGGGGATGCCAGGTCTGCCTGGAGGAGGCAGAAGGCCCATCCAGAGGCCAGCCCCTCTGGGCTATGTGCCTTGAAAGCAAGCATGCCCAGGGCAGCCAAGGGCTCCCCTCACTGCCCAGCAGCACTGACACCCGTCCTGCCTCAGGAGACCATGCCAGTGGTCGCCACCCTGTGCTCTGGCTGTTATATGTTTCTTTAAAATCGGAAGAGGTGGCTTTAGTGAATAATCCAAGCACTTGGTGGCAGGAAAGCAGTTATGATGAAGTAACCATGAGATTTGCTTCAAGGAAGTTTGAAAGTAGTCCCAGTAATTCAAAGTAGCTTTGAATTACAACTTTTGCTTTAGGAAAATAGGTCAGCAGCACCTAAAATAAATGAGGCGTTCCATTTTCACGCTATAGTCCTGCTGTTGGAGAAACTGTTTCAGCATGAAGTAGCTCACAGGCAGGTTACTGTGATCACCTGCTCTTAGGAAGTTACCACCTGCTCTTTAAGAAGTTACCACATGGTGTGGTGGGCCTTCACTCTGAGCGTATGGGCCGAGAAGAAACCAGAGTCCTCCCGATTCCTCACAAACTGAGAACAGAACTTTCCCACCCACTTTAGTCTCATTTCTCTGACTTCTTGGGCATTTGCAGTAATGTAAAGTATTACAAAGATTCCAAAGTATTTTATAGCAGCTATCAGAATGGACTTTCTACTGCTTACTCATGAAAGAAGCTTTTTAATAGACTTTAATGACCTTTGTATTAATGCAGCTGTATGTTTGTAAAATCTAGTTTCCTGAGTGTAGGTCACTGAGCTAGCCGTAGAGCTTCCAGCTGGTGCGGGTAGTGTACTTAACCCTTCTGTGCAGCATGGAAACCCACCTCGAGGCCTTGGTTGGTTGCTCTTGGTCCATCTGCTTATTCTGAAACAGTACTGAGAGCAGCCACAGAATTGTCACCTCAAGGAAACCATAGAGTTTGGAGTGCCTTACTTTTTAACCAGTTTCCAATAAAATGGTTGAACACCTGCTCTTGTGTGACATGCCTGTCCCTGCATCTTGATGCTGTGACATGACTGCAGAAAGCCAGAGGGTGGGTGGCAGTTTGGCTTTCTGGATGAAGTGGGACCTCTGGCCCAGCATGGACACCTGGGGAGTCTCCAGGCTCCATACCTATGGCCAACAAGAGTGGACTGGCTTCGTCCTGAAGTATCCCCACACCCCTGCCCACAGCCAGGACTGCTTGCCCTCCTGTCAGTGCGAGCCTTGGAGCTGTGTCCACCCGCCCCCCTCACCATCCTTCCATTGGGGTCCTGGATGCACATAGCTCAAGCAGAAGACAGCGCCACCCTGGGGTGTCCCTGGTGGGCCCTGATGGAAGCACACACCTCCCCTGTGCAGGCTCTGTACTCTTCTCCCATCTCCTAGCCTCCTTTCCTAGTATCTGTAGCGTGTGGTTCCTGGGGAGCCCCATCTGCATTGCTCTTGCTATTTCAGTCATTTGGAACGGAGGTTTAGTGTGAGCAGCAGTCTGGTGGTCAGTCTGTTTGGGGCTGTGGGGACCATAACGGTGGAAGGCGGTGCCTGAGTGTGGGGAGAGGTGAGAGGAGGAGGCGGGATGGAGGGTGGCAGGACACACAGGTCCCAAAGGCTTCCCCACCCCCTGGCAGCACTCTTGCAGGCTTCTCTCCACTGTAGGGTGTTGTGCGTGCAGGTCAGACAAGTGGTGACCATGACAGTTATATTCTCGGTGCTCACTCAATGGGCAGCCCCAGCAGGTGTCCCCCATGTCCATTGGAGCCCAGGGTGGAGACTTCCCTTTGTCTCCTGTCAGAGATGCCCAGTGTAGCCTGCTATAGGGACAGAAGACCTGGGTCCCCAAGTGGGCCACCTACTGACCCCCTTTGCCACAGTTCCATGCATTCTGCTGGGAAAGCAGCCTTAGAGTCAAAGAGTCGCCTCATCTAGAAGGATGGAAGTGCCCAGCGCACCGCAGCCTTCTGTGGCATGCAGCTGCCCCATTCATTCGACTCCCACATGGACAATGGCTCAGATTTCAGAGCCCAACTACCTCCCTTGATAGAGGGACACAGGCCCTCGCCTGAGGCTCTGCCTCACTTGGGACTTTGGATCCAAGCTTCCAGGGGGCAACCCCACCCTGCTGGAAGGGACTGCCTCCCCTAGTCCACTGGTGAAAGCTGGTCACTGCCAGGGGACTAGGTAGGTGCCTCCCACACTAGAGAAGGCCCACCTCGGGCAGTCTCACCAAGAGGATTTTATCCTAAAGGATCTCCAGTGAAGCCCTCATGGAACGGCTTGGTACTGCAGAGCCTATGTGTGCCTGGGACAAAAACTGACCTCACAGGAATGTTGGAGGTGCCAGACCAGCCAGTGCTTGACTTGAAGGGTTTCCTGCTTCCCAGAGCTGAAGAGTGTTATTTAATCCAGCATCAGATGCAGGTGTTCAGTGGTTTTATTTATTTTTTGAGTCAGAGTCTTACTCTGTCACCCAGGCTGGAGTGCAGTGGCACACACATGACTACTGCAGCCTCGACCTGCTGGATTCAGGAGATCCTTCCACCTTAGCCTTCCAAGTAGCTGGAACCACAGGCATGAGCCACCACACCTGGCTAATTTTTTGATTTATTGTAGAGACAAGGTCTCGCCATGTTGCTCAGGCTGGTCTTGAACCCATGTGAGCTCAGGCAATCCTCTTGCCTCCACCTCCCAAGGTGCTGGGATTACAGGCTTGAGCCACTGTGCCCGGCCTGTTCAGTAGTTTTAAACCTTGAATACTAAGCGACAATTCGTAACTACGGGTAAATCACTAAATACCAGCCAGTGTAGTATTCTTAAGCCTTCACGAAATCTAGATCTCCAAGCTCACATGTAGTGGCACTTAGTAGATAAAATGATTTTTTGTTGTTGTTGTTGAGAGCAGGTGTTTTCAACGGGCTGCAGGGCCACAGGGCCTGGAGGCATCTCAGTCAGGGAACTTTTTCCAGAAGGGTGTGGACCACACCTTCCCTCTGGTGAGTAGGGTCCCCATCCCAACCCTAGAACCTGCAGGTTCTCTGGTGATTCCACTGGAATTGGCCAACATTCTTGCTCTGTCTGCTGCTTTAAAACTCTCCTAACAGTCACCACCACTCACTTGTTTTCAGAGACTTGCTCTTAACCTTCTGGCATCCTGTGTGCATTTGTTCATATCTTACTCTACACAGGAAACACAGCTGGCCAGGTTAAGTCCATGAATCCAAGGGTGAAGATCGGGCATGTTCTGTTGCCTGGTGGTTTCTACCTCCTTGTCTCTGATGACAGCATCGCTATCTCCCAGCATTACATTTCGGCAAAACCCCACCAAAGGGCTGGCTCCAGTTGCACAGATGACCTCAGAGGCACAGGTGTTGGAGAGCATGGGGAGGGGCTACCCCTCGTGGGGGCCCAATGCCAGCTAGGGCTCCAGCAGAAGGAAGGGCACCAGTTACTTGGACAGAGAGACTCTAATATAAACAGTTGTTTATTGGCTGGTGCTGTGGCTCACACCTGTAATCCCAGCACTTTGGGAGGACAAGGCAGGAGAGTTGCTTGAGGCCAGGAGTTTAAGACCAGCCTGGGCAATATAGCGAAAACCATCTCTGCAAAAAAGTAAAAAATTAGCCAGGTGTGGTGGCTCACGCCTGTAGTCCAAGTTACTTTGGAGGCTAAGGTGGGAGGATCACTTGAGGCCAGAAGTTTGAGACCAGCCTAGCAAGACCCAATCTCTACAAAACAAACAAAAGCTGGGTGTGATGGCTCATGCCTGTAACCCCAGCACTTTGGGAGGGCAAGGTGGGAGGATCATTTGAGCCCAGACGTTTGAGGCCAGCCTGGGTAACATAGTGAGACCCTGTCATGTTAAAAAATAAAAAAAATAAATAAATTTAAGAAGACTCATTAAAGGGTTTAAGAAGGTATAAAGGGTTGCCCACTCAGTGACTGAAAGGCAGAAGTTAGCAGAGGGCATGCCTCCGGCTACTATGAAACCCAGAAACAGGTAGGCCCTGCTGAAACCCAGAGCTGGGAGGAGATTGGCCCCCTGGACCTGGGCCCCACGGCTGAGGCGGAGGTGGTACTGAGCACTGTCCGTGTGATGAGGCTGGTCTGTGAGTAATGGAGGAGCTATGTGCTTGGATTCAGCTGCTGCCATGTTCCTTCTCTCCTTCTCCCCTGTTGGCAGTGCCTGGCAGGGAGCTGGGTTTGCAGACAGGTGGGCTTGCAGTGGGAGGCAAGAGCTACTTGACTGTGCAGCTCCCGACACTTGGTCCTCAAGTGGCGGTATGGAAGGGTTGTGTGGATGGTCCCAGGGTGACACTGAGAATGTTCAGTTTGTCCATACAGGTTCTTGTGCCCATCCAAGACTGCGGGCCCCAGCCTGACCCTGTGGGCAGGGTGATGGTGGAGGGCAGTCGGGATTCCCCTGCTGTTGCGGCCTCCAGACCCTGGGACAGGGTTGCTCAACAGTGGGTGTGGGACCTTGGTGGGGGCTGCTGGTGGCCATTGCCCTGAGCCCTCCTCTCCTTCAGGACAGTCCAGGCTGGGCTTCGGGCCACCAAATGACCCAGCTCTGAATTCCCCCTCCACACGGTTCCCTCAGGTACTGCCTGAAGGGCCTCAACCAAAACCAGCCCCAACTGGGTTCTGGAGCCATCCTGACTCTTCCTTCCCATTTGCAAACCCCGTCACTGGACTCTACAGTGGCAGAGTGTTGCCATTTCCCTGCCTGCACTCCTGCCCTGTAGCCTCCTCTCCACCCGGCAGCCTCAGGGAGGAGCCCTTTAAACTGATGATCCAATTGTGGGTCCCTCTTTGATGTCCATGGCTACCACTGCACTTGGAATAAGACCTAGCTCCTGGGATGGCCAGGAAGGCCCCATGGGCCTCCTCAACCTCCATGTCCCCTATCCTGCATAGCATGCGGGCTCCCTCTGTGCCTGGAGCATGCCGGCCTCACCCCCAAAGCACCTGCAGCCTCTGCCCCTGACAGTTCCCACCCTCCACATAGCCTGGGTACATCCCAGGTGCCCACCCTAAGAGCCCTCCTGTTCTCCTGCCATGTGGGTGTCAGAGTTTACCCTAAGAAAAAGGCAGAACCAGCAGGCTGTCACTTGTCACCTGCCTACCCACTATCTGTAAGGCTGCAGGCATCAGCTTCTGAGCCCTGGAGCCACCTAAGCCATCCTTGTCTTGGTGTCTGTGGTTCTGGGAGCTTCTAGAAGGAAAAGTAGATGCTGCCCTACTCCATAGGGCCATCCCTCTGTGAGTCCCCACAGACCCCTCTGAGGATGGCATGAGAGCCATTTATGGTCTACACCTGTAGTTGTGTACCCCTTCCAACCAGGGCCCAATCACCTGGGAAAGGCAGTCTGGAGGCCCCTTTGTGGAGACACCAGTTAGATTGGATTAGAGACTTTTAACTTCATCACCTTCTTAAATTCCTTCATCTCCAAATACAGCCCCATCCTGAGGTCCTGGGAACCTGAGGAGACAAGTCAGCACAGAACGTGGGGATTCCACGTCGTGCAAGCCTCAGATGATGTGCTAACCCCACAGCTCTCTGAGGGATGTGCCCATGTTTCTGGTTTGATATCTCCTGACAGCAGGGTGGAGTCAGGGGTGCAGCTCCACGGGGTCTCCCTTAGCCCTTCTTACAGCAAGAACCTTCCCTGTGGGGGCCAGTGAATGAGTGCAGATTTTGCCAGCTGCTAGGAGTGGGTGTCCCTGATAGGCCCACATAAGACAGACTCGGCGCAATAACTGTTCCCATCTGACCTCCAGAAGTGCCCCTCTGACCAGGACCTCAGAACCAACACCTACCAATCCCAGAAGGCTTGGGTAGTGCCTTTCCCCAGGACACAGTGACCCTTGAACATGGCCACAGGCCCCTCTGAGGATGGCATGAGAACCATTTATGGTCTATACCTGTAGTTGGGTACCCCCTCCAACCAGGGCCCAATCACCTGGGAAAGGCAGTCTGGAGGCCCCTTTGTGGAGACACAAGTTGGGTTTTGCCCTCAGACCTAGAACTTCTTGCCTGTCTATGTCAGGCAGCAGCACGCTGCTGTGCTTCTGTCTGATGTCTAGGAACCTTGTTATCCATCAGCCATTGCCGTGGTCCCCACGGCTCAGGTCTGCTTTCTTCTCCTTCCCGGTGGCTTGTGATTGTGATACTATTCACTCCCTCTTTGTCCCTGGTGTTGAGGCTGATGCCCAACACCCACCACCCCAGGCTCTAGCCATCCCCTATGAGGTCAGGTGACCTCTCTGAAGTCAGGTGACCCAGTGCCACCACCACATCTCTGGCCTCGAAAGCATCACCCGAGGCCTCTTTACTTGCGGGTTTCTTTGCCTTTTTTTTTTTTTTTTTTTTAAAAAAAAAGATTATTTATTTAGTAGCGACAAGGTCTTGCTATGTTGCCCAGAATGGTCTCAAACTCCTGGGCTCAAGCAGTCCTCCCACCTTGGCCTCCCAAAGTACTTGGATTACAGGCATGAGCCACTGTGCCCAGCCCATACTCATTTTAACAACCAGATCTCCCAGGAACTAAGAGCGAGAGCTCACGAACTCCTGGGAGAATGGAAGGAAACCACCCATGTGGGATTCACACCCACGGCCCAAACACCTCCTACCAGACTCCACACTCCGCACTGGGATCACATCAACATGAGACTTAGAGGGTACAAATGAACCGTGTCCAAACCATAGCAGTTGGCCCCACCCAGAGCTGGACAAGCATGCAGAACATGGGTCCCTGCCCAAGCCTACTGAGTCAGAAGCTGCGTTTCAACCTGACTCCCTGATTGCAGATGAGAAATCTGCAATCACTCACTTTGTTTTCCCCTGTTTGTAGCGTGTTTTCTTTTCTCCACCAGCAGATTTCAAGACCTCTTTCTTTATCTTTGGTTTTCAGCAGTTTGATTGTGGTTTCCTTTGAATTTATCTTCTTTGGGGTTTGTTGAGTTTCTTGAATCTATGAATTTATCTCTTTTCATCAAATTTGTGGCTTTTTTAGACTTTATTTCTTCAAACATTTTTATTTTCTTCATCAAGCTTTCTGGGACTTCAACAACATGGATATTAGACCTTTCTTTCTTTACCCCACAGGTCCTTAAGGCTCGGTTTAGTTTTGTTTTTGTATTTTCTTTGGGCTGGGCATAGTGGCTCATGCCTGTAATCTCAGCACTTTGGAAGGTCAAGGTGGGAGGATCACTTGAGGCCAAGAGTTGGAGGCTATTACCTTTTTTGACTCTTTAATGGTTCCTTTTTGTATACTGCCCAGAGCTTTTAGATGTCGCTAGTAGAAATGGTAGGCTGCAGTGGGCTCACCCAGCCTGTCTAGCATCTCTTCTGCATTTGTGAAAGATGTTTTGCTGAGTATATGAGGGAGGACCAAAAAAGCCCCAGAATTATCTTTTAGAGGGCAGGCCCCGTGTAGTACAGTCTTCCCCCACTAGGTAAATATTCTAAGAACCCATCGGCATCAGTGTACCAGCTAGCATGATGAGAGGCTGCATTCAGCTTCAGTGAATTTTATTATGAGATTTTTTTTCTTTTTCTTTTTCTTTTTTTTTTTTTTTTTGAGTCGCCTCATTCTATCACCCAGGCTGAAATCCAGTGACACGTTCACAGCTACTGCAGTCTCAACCTGCTGGGCTCAGGTGATCCTTCCACCTCAGTCTTCCAGGTAGCTGGAACTACCAGCTTGCACCACCATGCCTGGCTAATTTTTTGATATATTATAGAGAGGAGGTCTAGCCAAGTTGTCAAGGCTAGTCTTGAACCCCTGGGCTCAAGTAGTTCTCCCACCTTGATCTCCCAAAGTGCTAGGATTACATGCATGAGCCATCACATTGGGCTTATCTGGAGATTCTTTCAACACATCTGCCCATTTCATGTTCGGTGATTTACAAGCATACCTGCCCCACACCATGCAGAGTGTTCAGCAGTTTTTTGTTTGTTTGTTTTGAGTTGCAGTCTCACTCTGTCGACCAGGCTGGAGTACAGTGGCAAGTTCACGGCCACCGCAGCCTCGACCTGCTGGGCTTAGGCAATCCTTCCACCTCAGCCTTCTAAGTAGCTGGAACTACAGGCACACACTACCACGCCCGGCTTATTTTTTTGATGTATTGTAGAGAAAAGGTCTCACCAAGTTGCTCAGGCTGGTCTCAAACCCCTGGGCTCGAGCAATCCTCTCGCCTCAGCCTCCCGAAGTGCTGGGATTACAGGCTGAGCCACCGCGCCCGGCCAGCAGTTTTTGACCAGAAGCGGCATGACTCTCATTCCCCACCCTCCCTATTCACCCGATCTTGCTCCCAGAGACTTTTTTTGGTTTCCCTGGACGAAAAAAGTCTTCAAAGGGAAACGTTTTGCTGATGTGGAAGAGGTGAAACAAAAAATGGGAGAAGCACTAAAAGGCATCAAAATCAATGTATTCAAAAACTGTTCTGAGCAGTGGGAAAAAACCTTCAAAATGAAGAGTACTTTGCTGTTTTTTATTTCATTTTATATTTTATTTTAAAGATGTGGAGTACAATTCAGGACTAGATATGAAAGTGGACATCGTATAGGTAAAATTTGGACCTTCCTTTGGTCTCCACTTTGCCTGGTTTGAGATCAGGACCCTTATTGATATTGTGTCCCCACCCCCACCCCAGCAGTATCCCGCTACTGCCAATCCCTTTCTTATACTATTATGGTAAATGTTCAGGGTCTGCTTGTGAGTAAGAATATGTGGTACTCTGTTTTTTGTGTCTGTGATAGATCACTGAGTATTATAGACTCTAAATCCATCCAAGTTGCTGCGAAGTCCTTCTTTATGGCTATTTAATATTCTATCGTGCATATGTACAATTTTTTTTATCCAGTCCACTGTCGATGGGCAGCACAGTTGGTTCCATGTTTTTGCTATTGTGAAAAGTGCTGCAGTAAGCATGCGTGTGTAGGTGTGTTTTTTGTAGAATGCTTTGAGTTCCTCTGGGTATATTCTCAATAGGGGGATTGCTGGGTCATATGGAAGGTCAATTTCTAGTTCTTTCAGAAATTGCCACACTGTCTTCCAAAGAGGTTGCACTAGTTCGCACTCCCACCAGCAGTGTAGAAGCGTTCCTTTTCTCCGCATCCTCGCCAGCATCTGTTGTTTTATTAATGATGGCCATTCTTACTGGGGTTAGGTGGTATCTCGGTGTGGTTTTGATTTGCATTTCTCTGATGATTAGTGAGGCTGAGCACTTTTTCATGTGTCTATGGGCTGCCCGTATCTCTTCTTTTGAGAAGTGTCTATTCATGTCTGTTGCCCACTTTTTAATGGGGCTGTTTGTTTTTTTCCTTTCAGCACATTTGAGTTCCTTGTAGATCCTAGATGTTAGGCCTTTGTCAGATATGCAGTTGGCAAATATTTTTTCCCATTCTGTGGGCTGCCTCCCCACTCTCTTGATGGTTTCTTTTGCTTTGCAGAAGCTTTTCAGTTTGATGAGTTCCCACTTGTCTACCTTATCTCTTCTGGCATGGGCTTTTGAAGTTGTGATCAGGAATTGATTGCCTACTCCGATTTCCATAAGGGTGTCTCTGGCGTTTACAAAGAGTACTTTGAAGGTGACTGAAGTTTTAACATGTAAGAATAAATACACAATTTAAAAAAATGAATTCCAGGTTTTTGGGGGTCCTCCCTTGTGTAAGCCTGGGTTTACAGTCTTGAAAGATCCCCTTCATTGTCCTCACTGTATTTTGGCTTGTGTAGTTCCCACTGGCAGATGTGCTGCACTTCTTACCCCTCTTCCCCTGTGTGTAATGCATCATGGTTTTTTCTCCATCTGCCCTCAAGATGTTTTATTATCAGATTTAAGCCGTTTAGATAGGGAGTGTGCCCTTTTAAAAAATATTTTGAATCCTGGCTGGGGTTTTCTGAACTTGGATGTTTGGTGTGGTGTCTTTCATTATTCCTGGAAAATTCTTAGCCATTATTTTTTCAAACATTTCTTCTGTCCCATTCTCTCATCTCCTTCTGTTACTCCAATGACACATATGTTAGACCATTTAAAATTATCCTGGGGTTTTGTTTGTTCTATGTTTTTGTTTGTTTTTGTTGGTGGTGTTTGTTTGAGACAGGGCCTCCCTCTATTGTCCAGGCTGGAGTGCAATGGTGTGATCATAGCTCACTGTAGCCTCAAACTCCTGGGCTCAAGTGGTCCTTCTGCTGCAGCCTCTTGAGTAGCTGGAACTACAGGCATATGTCACTATGCCTGGCTAATATTTTTATTTTTGTAGAGACAGGGTCTTGCTATGTAGCCCAGGCTAGCCTCAAATTCCTGGCCTCAAGCAATCCTCCCGCCTCATCCTCCCAAAGTGCTAGGACGGGTTTGAGACATTGCGTCTAGTCAGTTTTTTTCACTTTTTTCCTCATGGTTTTAGTTTGGATAATTTCTATGGACTTATCTTGAAACTTATTGATTCTTTCCTTGGCTGTGTTGAGCCTACTCATGAGCCTGTTGAACCTTCATCTCACATTTTCATCTGACTCAGTTTCTATTTCTGCATTAAAGTTCATCGCCTTTTCATTCATGTTGTTTACTCTTCCCACTAGATTCTTTAACATAAATTCCTGTCTGACAGTCTTCACATCTGAGTCATATGAATCTAGTTCTCTTGAGTGTGGGTTTTTTTTTTTAATGTCTTCTAGTTATTTACTGATATGTAAACCAGACGTTGTGAGACAACAGAGACTGAGGGCTACAGTATTTTCATCTGGAAAAGGCTGTTCCCCATTTTCTGTTGGGCTGTCATTGTGAGGGGTTCGAGTCAACCAAGTTGAACTGGGTTTGGGTTTGGTTGTTGCTGTGATTACCATGAGTGGACCACTGGCCTCAAAGTCCTCTAGCATTCCCTTAAACTTAGGCTGGCGGGTTCTTCTCAATGTGCTTGTTTCACCTTCAACTTGTGGTCATCCCCATGCACCTGCATCTCTGACAGGGTCTGTCAGTGCTCCTACCTCACTGGGGGCTGCTCTTGCTTGCTTTTCCATGTTCCAGTCCAGCTCAGTCTTAGTGGGCCTCATGTCCAGTGATTCTGTTCTTGCCCTAGAGACAGAAGACCTCCAGAGGGCTGGCCCAGATAGATTCCAGTCTCTCCTTAGAGGTGGGACTTTTTCCTTGTCCTTTTCCCCAGCCACAACAGATCCTCATGTGTACTCTCAGGGTTTTCTACTTTTTTCCTCTAGTATCTTTTTTTATTTTATTTTATTTTTTATTTTTTTTTGAGTTGGAGTCTCACTCTGTCACCCAGACTGGAGTGCAGTGGCCGCTCCCGGCCACCGCAGCCTTGACCTGCTGGGCTCCAGCGATCCTTCCGCCTCAGCCTTCCAAATAGCTGGAACTACAGGCGCGCGCTACCACACCCGGCTAATTTTTTGATTTATTGTAGAGATGAGGTCTCACCAAGTTGCCCGGGCAGGTCTCGAACCCGCTGGCTCAGGCAATTCACTCACCTCAGCCTCCCAAGGCGCAGGATTACAGGCTGAGCCAACCGAGCCCGGCTCCTCTAGTATCTTAATGCATCTGTTCCATAGGGAAGAACTGTCTAGTGGCATTCTGTGCTCCTCCCCCAAGTGGTGGCTGCTCCCCTTCTGGGCCCCCCTACCACGCCTTCCTCTGATCACCATCTGTTCCAGCCTTTCCTGTAAGTGCCTGAGGCAGTGATGTGCAGAAGAACCCAGGAGTGGGTATCTCTAGCTCTGTCTTCACACCAGTGTTGTCTGAGTCCTTCTTACCACCTTTATAGAAGCCTGTCTTCCTCTGATTTTTTGCCAAGGGTGAGTCAACACTCATGCCTGGGCTACCCTTGGACTTCAGGCTAGTTGATTACCCTGGAATTTCAGCTGTTCGATAGATTCAAGACAAGTTATGATTTTCCAGGTTATTTAGCATTTTTTATTTTAGGGTAGGGGCAGTGCTCTTTCCAGCATTTCACATTGTAGGCAGAACCTACCCCCATATGATTTTGCCTCAGCTTCCACATCTGTAAAATCTGTACCTACCTTTAATACTTGTAAAGGTGCAGGAGAGTGCATTTCATATAAGTGCTACATAAATGTCTTCAATTACTACTTTTATATATCTCTTCAAATGAAATTGTTACTTTTTGTTGTTATATTGTTTTTCTTCCAGTGGTTTGAAATCTATTTCTAATATTTCTAATATTCTTGGGATAATTCTTTTTTTCTAGTAAAATAATTTAAAACATTTTTTGGTAGAGATGAGATGTCACTATGTTGCCCAGGCTGGTCTAAAACTCCTGGCCTCAAGTGATCTCCTGCCTTGGCCTCCCAAAGTGTCAGGATTATAGACACAAGTTACCATGTTCAATGTTTTTCTTTATAAACCACTTTTTCATTGAAATTAAACATACATAAAGAAAAGTGCATTTGCAACTTAAACATTTTTTTTTTTTTTGAGTTGGAGTCTCATTCTGTTGCCCAGACTGGAGTACGGTGGCCGCTCCCAGCCACCGCAGCCTCGACCTGCTGGGCTCCGGCGATCCTTCCGCCTCAGCCTTCCAAGTATCTGGAATTACAGGCGCGCACTACCACACCCGGCTAATTTTTTGATTTATTGTAGAGATGAGGTCTCACCAAGTTGCCCAGGTGGGTCTCGAACCCGTGGGCTCAGG
>CAUYQG010064482.1:0-10937 GCA_963574415.1 Tarsius wallacei | reverse complement strand
TGGGTGCACAGTAGAATTTTATGTTACTTTCAGTTTTTTGAGATTGCACTTTTGAAATTTAAGTTTAGCTTGTAAATATGTAAAATATTTACATGGCTTCAAAATAAAATATACAAAACAAGGTAAATTAAAAAATGCCTAGCTTCTATACCTGTTTCCTCCATGACAAATATTACAAAATAAAGAGGTATGTGAATTTATCTTTTCAGACTTTTACCTAACTTTGGAATAGATGTCTTGAAGTGGGATTGCTGGGTCAATGTAAATGCATATACGATGTGTCCCACAGACTTAGTATGTTTAAAGCTTTAATAATGTCAGAAATATAAATGTTTAAAACTTACACAGCAGATTATTTGCTGGATCAATTATTTAAATTTTGTTTACATTTTACTTTAGTGAGTTTGAAATAATTTTTAAGTCCATGTTTGCCTTATTCAATAGGAGGGCCTGAAAAGTAAAGAAAAATTATTTAAATTTTATAACTCTAAATAGGTATGTAAGAAACACAAATAAACATTCAAATTATTATTATTATTATTATTTGAGCTGGAGTCTCACTCCATCGCCCACACTGGAGTGCAGTGGCATGCTCCCAGCCACCACAGCCTCAGCCTGCTGGACTCCGGCGATCCTTCTGCCTCAGCCTTCCAAGTAGTCAGACTACAGGTGCGTGCTACCATGCCTGGCTAGTTTTTGATTTATTGTAGAGATGAGGTCTCGCCAAATTGCCCGGATGGGTCTCGAACCCGCAGGCTCAGTCAATACCCTCGCCTTGTCTCCCAAAGTGCTGGGATTACAGGTTGAGCCACCAAGCCTAACCCTGACTCTAACCCTCAAATTACTTTTTGTAAGCTTATTGCATTTGTACTTCTGAGTTAATAACACTTAAAACTGCTCTGAGACTTCTGGACACCCTGATAGCCTGAGTGTACTAGTTTTCTGGGTCTGCCATAACAAAACAGCACTGAGTAGGTGGCTTACACAATAGAAATGTGTTTTCTCACTCTTCTAGAGACTGAAAGGATCAAGGTATGGGCACGTTAGTTCCTCTAGAGGTCTCTTGCCACTGGTCACCTTCCCTCTGTGTTCTCACATGGTCTTTACTCTGTGGGCATACATCCTGTTGTCACCCTGCATGCCTAAATTTCCTCCTCTTAAAATGACTCCAGTCAGATGGGATTAGGGACCACTGTAGTCACTTCTTTAAAGGTCCTTTTTCCCAAGTACAGACGTTCTGTGGTATTGATGGTCAGTGACTTAACAAATGAATCTGGGAGGGCAGAATTAGAGAGTGTCAGTTCTCCATACAACAGAACAGTCCCACCAGCACAGCTTGGGAGGGCCCCTTTCTCCACAGCTTCACCGGCAGAGTACATTGTCAAACTTGTGAGTTTGGCAGTACATTTTGTTATCGTATAGCACACATGCAGAGAAGAGCACAATTTAATATACAGAACTCCACTAATGTTTCCAAAGTGAACACACAGATGTTCACTACCCAGATCAAGACAGAACATTGCCATTATCCCAGAAATCTCTCTCATGCTTTCACTCAGTAACCTTCGTGTTCAATTAAGACAGACACTAAACTGTAACCAGCTATTTCTATACCTCACTCCTGTTTTCTACAAGTCACTTTCCATTTGCTGCCCATAAATCTTCAACCCTGTTGCAGTATCAGAGTCTCTCTAAACCTGTTCTGGTTCAGGGGCTGCCCTATTTACAAATCTTTCTTTGCTCAATTAAACTCTGCTAAATTTAATTTGTCTAAGGTTTTTCTTTTGACACCCCTGAATGGCACCCATCTAACTTTTATCACTATAGATTTCTTTGCCCGTGTTTTGGGCTTTCTATAAATGGCATGATATGGAAGATTCTTTTTTTGTGCTTGGCTCATTTAGTTCATTTCTGTGAGATTCATCCATATTGTTTATGAAACAAAAAAATACATTTGTACTGTTATATGAGGGGGGATTCAAAAAACCAGGAATTTGTTTCTAAAAATTTGTATATTTATTCTTACATGCTTACATGTTTAAATTTTAGTTACCTTCAAAGTACCCTCTGTTTGGTGCAATACACCTACTGAGATGCTTTTTTCACAGCTCAAAACAGTTTTTGAATTTATCAGTTTTGATGCCTTTCAGTGCTTCTGCCGTTTTATCTGTTTCGCCTCTTCCACACTGGCAAAATGTTTCCCTCTGAGGACTTTTTTCATCTGGGGAAACAAAAAAAAAGTAGCTCAGGGCAAGATTGGGTGAATAGAGCACAAGGGTCATGACAGTTTTGGTTAAAAACTGCTGAACACTCAGGGTGGTGCGGGCAGGTGTGTTATGGTGGAAGAATCAGTCACCTGCTTGCCACAACTTGGAGTGTTTCTTCTGCAAACTGTGACACAACCTTTCAAAAAACTTCCAAATAAAAACTTTGTTTGATCCAGATGAACAAATTCCAAGTGTATTACAAGGGTCCTGCTCTCCAAAAGATTCTTCCAGGTTTTTGGGGGGAAGTTCCCCCCTCTTATAATATCACATTATGTGGACATACTAAAATCTATTCAACCCTTTCATCTGCTGATGATATTTAGGTTGTTTCTACTTTGGGATTATTATGAATGATGCTGAGTCTAAAATATAAGTATGTTCAGCTTTAATGGAGAATTAATTTTCCAAAGGAGTTGTACAGATATACCTTCCCAACAGCAGTGCTTATGACTTCCATGTCCACATTCTTAGCATTGTTAATTTTTAAAATTGCAGCCATTTGGGTGTATGTGAAGTGGTTTATCATTATAGTTTTAACTTCTCTGAATGAATAATTGATGTTGAAACATTTTGTATTATTATTTGCCATTTGAATATCCTCTTTTAAAAATACTAACTCAATTTAATCAACAATTTTTCATCAGCAGGTTGTCTTTTTCCTTATATATTCTGGATACAAGTCTGTTCTTTATATATTCTATACATGGATTCTTTCTTGGATATAGGTGCTGCAATTATTTACCTTTTTTCTCTGGTGCAAATTATTTTTAAAATGAACTTTTATTTAGAAACATTTTAGATTACCAGACAAAGACTGTACAGAGAGATCTCACATATCCCCACACCCAGTTCCCTCTGTTATTAGCATCTTATAGTAGCATGGTACATTTGTTATAATTAATGAGCCAATATTGATGCATTAATATTAACGAAAGTCCATGTTTTATTCAGATTTTCTTGTTTTTTACCCAACATTCTTTTTCTGTTCCAGAAACCCATCTGGGTTATCACATTATAACTTGTTATCATGTCTTCTTAGGTTCCTCTTGACTGTGACATTTCTTGTCTTTGATGATCTTGAGAGTTCGGAAGAAAACTACTGGTCAAGTGTTGTAGGATGTCCCTTGACTTAAGTTTGTCTAGTGTTTTTCTTTTTTTTTTTCTTTTTTTTTGAGTTGGAGTCTCACTCTCGCTCAGGCTGGAGTGCAGTGGCCGCTCCCAGCCACCGCAGCCTCGACCCGCTGGGCTCCGGTGATCCTTCTGCCTCAGCCTTCCAAGGAGCTGGAACTACAGGCGCGCGCTACCACGCCCGGATGATTTTTGATTTATTGTAGAGATAGGTCTCGCTAAGTTACCCAGGCGGGTCTCGAACCCGCGGGCTCAGGCAATCCACTCACCTCAGCCTCCCAAGGCACGGGATTACAGGCTGAGCCACCGAGCCCGGCTGGTGTTTTTCTCATAGTCAGACTGGGGCTATGTGTTTTCAGGGGAAGACCACAGAGGTAAGGTATTGTTTTAAACAACTCATATCGAGAATACATACTACCAACATGACTTTTCATCGATGGTAGACTTGATCACCTGATTGAGGTAGTGCTTGTCAGGTTTCTCTGCTGTAAAGTTTTGCCCCCTTTCCATACTGTGCCTTTTGGAAGGAGGTCACGATGTGCAGCCTATGCTTAAGGAGTGAAAGGATTTTCTTCCCATTTTTGAGAGCAGAGTATCTATAGAACTTATTTGGAATTCTTCTGCATGAAACGATGGTCTTTTCTCTCTTATTTATCAATTTATTTAATCTATTTATGTCAACATGAATTTAAAGATATTTACACTATGGGTTATAATCCAACAGTACTTTATGTTTTGCTTAAATCATTCTAGCTTTGGCTCTTGGGAGACTTTCAGCTGACTCCTGTGTCCCTCTGATGTATTATTGTGGGCCTTTTTTTTTTTTTGTGGTTGTTTTTTGAGCATTTCCTAACTTCCTGACATTACAGTTTCATCTTCTGTACTTCCTAGAATCAGTCATTTCTCCAGGGAGCCCTGATTCCTTTAGTCAGAGAATAGAATGAGAGACCAAGATCTGGGGAGTACTTGTGTTTGCTCTAAGCCCCCTCAGCTGAGAGAACAAGGAAATAGATGTGTATATAGTAACCTTGCATACACAATTAGCTATGAATATTCCATGTGTAAACATTGCTGTCTACATTAACTAAGAGACTTCATACCCATGATTTCATACTCAGTTAAATGAATTTATACCTAGACTCTAATCCGTTACCACATGGGTCATTCTAGCCTTTTCTTCTTTCTTATCTGTAACCCACCACTCCAACAGTGAGAAAGCAGGCTCTGTCCATCAAGCATTCATTTAACTGTGCAATTCCAATATACATGTGTAGTGGTATCAGACTTGTTTGCCATTACCCCTGTGGGATACTCTTCATCAAATGGAGGCAGTTTCCTTTGCCTTTAGTCTTAAGACGTCACTCACTTCCAAAGCTCCTTGGTTCAGCATCTATCTCCTTTAGTGAGGCTGTTTTATAAGTATGTGACACAGTTAGATTGTTTTATCACACTCTGCATTCCATCTATTTGTCAAAATCACTATTTAAGTTTATGGCTCCAGTCATTATTCCAGTGACTTCTGCTCTAGGTAAGCTGATTCTAGGTGCTGTATCACTCTGGGTCTGTTTCTCCAGACTATGAAGTAATGGTTTACCCTGATATCCTATGCCATTTTCCCTAGGATTCAAGAAAATTATTCAATATTCAGGTTGTTTTTTCCCCCTTTTCTTGTTTAAAGGACAGAGATGATGACTTCTAGCTTTGGCTTGAATTTTTACAGTCTTAATTTTTTTTTTTAATGACTTGATGTATTTTAAAGTGAAGTATGAACTATTCGTTTTTTCCCTTTATGGCTACTGTTTTTTCTTAATAAAATTTTGCTTTTCCAAAGCTGTAAAGTCATTTTTTAATGTTTTAGTCTAACAACTTTATTGTTCTATCATCTAAATTTTGGGCTATGATCTATTTGAGATTGATTTTTGTGTGTGGTTGAGATGGAGTTAGGATTCATTATTATTTCCATGCGGATTTCCAGTTGATTCAGTAACATTTATTGAAAAGTCTTTCCTTTCCAGTGCATTGTAGTAGTACTTTTGTTAAAAATTAGGTGATGATTTATTTAGATTCACTTTCTAGACTTTTTATTTTGTTCCAGTGGTTTATTGTTTACCTTTATATTAACATTACATTATTTAATACTGAAGTTTTATAATAGGTCTTGATATTTAGTAGCAGTTCTTTAATTTAATTTAATTTAATTTAATTTTTTTTTTTTGAGTTGGCGTCTCACTCCGTCGCCCAGACTGGAGTGCAGTGGCCGCTTCCGGCCACCGCAGCCTCGACCTGCTGGGCTCCGGCGATCCTTCTGCCTCAGCCTTCCGAGTAGCTGGAACTACAGGCGCGCGCTACCACGCCCGGCTAATTTTTTTGATTTATTGTAGAGGTGAGGTTTCGCCTGCCCAGGCGAGTCTCGAACCCGCGGGCTCAGGCAATGCACTCACCTCAGCCTCCCAAGGCGCGGGATTACAGGCTGAGCCACCGAGCCCGGCTAATTTTATTTTTTTATCGACTGTATTCTCTATACTTGCTCCTTTGAATTTTCATATAAATTTTAGAATCAGTTTGTTAATTTTCACAAATATTCTTGCTGAAATTTTGAATGAGATTGCATTGAATCTACACAGCAAATTGGGAAAAACTGATGTCTTAAAAATATTGAATCTTCCAATTCATGAATATGGTATAGTCCTGCACTTACATTGGTCTTCTTTAATTTGGCTTTTAGTTTTTTTCTGTAGTGGTTTTACATATCTCTTAATAAATTAAATCCTAGGTAGTTGATGTTTTTGATGTTATTATGTCGTTTTAAAGTTCTTTTTATAGTTGTTTTGGCTACTACGAGGAATAACAATTTTTTCAGTAGACTATTTTTTAAAGCCGTTTTAGTTTAACAGAAAAACTGAGAAGAGGGTAGACATTTTCCATCAATTTAAAAAATAATGCAATGTCCTTATATTTAGTTACATTAATTTTAATTATTAATTGTAATGGTTTATTATAGATCCTTTAATTTTTTTCATTTACACAATCATATCATCTGTGAATAATGGCATTTGTATTTCTTCCTTTCCAATTCTAATACCTTCTCTTTGTTTTTCTTCCTGTATTGCAACAATGAAGACTTTTATTATATTGCTGAGTAAAGTCATAATAGCAAACATTCTTATGAGGATAAATTTCTCAATATTTCAACTTTAAGTAAGATGGTTGCTGTATAGTCTTATGAATTGTATCATTGATTATATTATACTAAGGAATCTCTCTTCCCTTCCTAATTCATTAAAGTTATATATAACAAGTTTCTAATTTTTATCAAATATTTTTCTATTGATACGATTCATATACTTTTTCTCCTTATTTTGTTGATGTGGCTAATTATATTAGCTGATTTTATATATTTTAAGAAATTTAAATTCCTACAATAAACTTGATCATAGTATTTATTCATTATTGAATTTTTTTACTATTTGTTTAGATGTTTTGCATCTATGATTTTTTTTTTTTTTTTTTGTGTTGGCGTCTCACCTGTTGCTCAGACTGGAATGCAGTGGCATGCTCCCGGCCACCGCAGCCTCAACCTGCTGGGCTCCGTCGATCCTTCTGCCTCAGTCTTTCAAGTAGCCAGAACTGCAGGCGTGCGCTACCATGCCTGGCTAATTTTTGATTTATTGTAGAGGCGAGGTCTCGCTAAGTTGCCGTGGTGGGTCTTGAACCTGCGGACTCAGGCAGTCCACTCACCTTGGCCTCCCAAAGTACTGGGATTACAGGCTGAGCTGCATCTATGTTTTAAGAGAAGCTTTACTGCAATTTTCCTTTCTTGTAATATTCTTGCCAAGTATAGGTATCAAGCCTATGTTGTTTTCATAAAATAATTAGGAAGCATATACTCTTTTTAAATCTCTAAAATTTTTGTTTAAGTTTGGTGTTATTTCTTATTTAAATATTTGAAAGAATTTCACTAAGAAAGTCTTCTAGTTCTGAAATTTTCTTTGTGAAAAAATTTAAAATGATATACTACGATCCTTTAATAGATATAAGAGTATTTAGATTTACTATTTACTATTGTGTCAGTTTAGGTAAATTGGATTTTGAAATAGATTTGTTTATTTAATATTATCTTTGTAACATCTGGAGGATCTGTAATGAAGTTCTTTTTCAATTTCTAAAATTGGCAATTTATGCGCTCTCTCTATTTTTGATCAACTTTTCTAGGGTTTATCAAATTGGTTAGCTTTTCCATAAATCAAATTTTAGCTTTTTAAAAATCCTCACTTTTTTGTTTTATGCTTTATTTATTTCTGATTTTTTTCCCAAGTTATTTCTTCTAAATTTGTTAGGTCTTTCATTCTTTCATAATTTCTGTCTTTCTGTCAAAATTTTTTTGTTTAATTCTTTGATTTGAGTTTATACAGAACTTTTTGTACATTATCAGGAGCCCAATGAATAAATTCTGAAGCAATCATTAAAGGATATTTTCATACAGGTCCTTTATATACCACATAGGACCAATTATGTAGGATTGTAGTTGTGGTTACCTGTGAATAATTGTCATAAATACAACCCAAATATACTGAGGTGGGAGGCAAATTCACAAACTTTATTTTTTTTTTACTTAATAATACACTGAATTTTTTTTTTTTTTTTTGAGTTGGTGTCTCACTCTGTAGCCCAGGCTGGAGTGCAGTGGTATGCTCGCGGCCACCCCAGCGTTGACCTGCTGGGCTCAGGCGATCCTTCTGCCTCAGCCTTCCAAATAGCCAGAACTACAAGCGTGAGCTACCACACCTGGCTAATTTTTTGATTTATTGTAGAGATGGGGTCTCGCCAAGTTGCCCAGGCTGCTCTTGAACCCATGGGCTCAGATAATCCTCTCACCCGGACCTCAAAGTGCTGGAATTACAAGCTTAAGTCCCCACGCCAGGCCTACACTGAATATTTTTACATGACAATAAACTACTTTTTGATGGTTACATAGTATTCTAGCATATGACTAAAACATAATCTTTTGGTATATTTAATAAATAATTATCTATTGTTGGGCATGTGATTGTTTCTAATTTTCATCCCTATATAGGCTAGATATCACTACAAATACATATTTGCACATTTATCTTATAGGAATGATGTATGTATCACCAAATTACTCCTCAGATTTTTTTGTTTTTGTGATAAAAAAATCATTTTTAAATTATAAATTGACAAGTTATTATTTAGTTGTATATATTTTATAGGGTACAAAGTAATACTGTGATTTATGAATACAATGTGAAATGACTAAATCAAACTAATTAACACAACAATCACTTTAAATACTTATTGTTTGTGGTGAAAACATTTGAAATTTACTCTCTTAGCGATTTTGAAATATACAAAACATGATTTACTATATTCTACACACTGTGCAATATATCTCAAATATAGAAAAGTATTTTATCTTCCTGTCTAATTGAGGTTCTGTATTTTTTAACCTTTTTCTCTCTATTTCCCCCACCTCCTCAGCCTTGGATAGCCATCATTCTACTCTTTTCAGACGTTTCTTAAAAAACATATTTAGAAACCTACAAACAATTTTCAAGGGAGAGCTTGATTCTCTCCTTTGACCAACTGAATACACTTTTAGGCTCTAATCTTGGAGCATTTCTATGCGGTTCAACATTGCTTCCATGAAAAAATATGTTATCCAACTTAAACAATAAATGCTTTAGTATGCATGAAACTCCTCAAGAGATATGCTGATTACAATATGATCTCTGTGTCAAGATGCCTATAATTTCTTTTGAAATTTATTGTTATTTTTATAGATTTAGGGAGTACAAATGCAGATTTCTTATATGAATATATTGCAAAGTGTGAAGTCTGAGCTATTAGTATCTCCATTACCCAAATAGTGAACACTGTACCCAATAGGTAATTTTTCAACTCTCATTCTCTCCCACCTGCCCATGTTTTGTAGTTTTTGTAGTCTCAGATGTCTGTTATTCCACTCTGGGTGTCCAGGTATACCCATTGTTCATCTCCCACTTATAAGTTAGAACATATGGTATTTGACTTTCTGTTTCTGCATTATTTCACTTAGGATAATGGCCTCCAGTTCTACTCACATTGCTGCAAAAGACATAATTTCTTTCTTTTTTTGTGGCTGAGTAGTATTCCATGGTGTGTGTGTGTGTGTGTGTGTGTGTGTGCACATGACATTTTCTTTATTCAGTCATCTGTCAATGGACATCTAAGTTGAGTCCATATCTTTGCTATTCTGATTAGTGCTGCAATAAACATATGAGTGCAGGCATCTTTTCAATATGATAACTTTAAAAAAATCTTTGTGTATATACCCAGTAGTGGGATTGCTGGATCCAATGGTAGTTCTATTTTTTGAGAAATATCTATACTGTTTTCCACAAAGACTACTAAGTTTCATTCCCACCAGCAGTGCATAAGCATTCCTTTGCTCCACATCCTTGCCAACATCTGTTGTCTTTTAACTTTTTGATAATAGCTATTATGATTGGTGCAGTATGGTATCTCATGGTTTTAACTCAAATTTATCTGATGATTAGTGATGTTGAGTAGTTTTTCGTATGTTTGTTCACTCCTTGTATGTCTTCTTTTGAAAAATGTCTTTTCATGCCCTTTGCCCAATTTTAATGGTATTATTATTATTATTTGCTGATTTATTTGAATTGCCACTATTCTGGATGTTAGCCCTTTGATGGGTACATAACTTGCAAATTTTTTTTCACTCTGTACATTGCCTGCTTACTCTGTTGATTGTTTCTTTTGCTATGCAGAAGCCTTTTAATTTAATTACATCTTATTTGTCTATTTTTGTTTTTGTTGGGTTTGCTTCTAGGTCTTGGTAATAAATTCTTTGCTTAGGCCAATGTCCAGAAGAGTTTTTCCTAGGTTTTCTTCGATATTTTTATAGTTTTGTGTCTTACATTTAAGTCTTTAATTAATCTTGAATTGATCCTTCTATTTTGTGACAGATAGAAGTCCAGTTTCAGTTTTTTGCATGTGGCTATCTAATTTCCCTGGCATAATTCATCGAATAGGATGTCCTTTCCCCAGTGTATATTTCTGGTTATTTTGCCAAAGATCAGTTGGTTGTAGGTATGTGGCTTCATTTCTGGGTTCTCTACTAGGTTCCATCAACTCTATATGTCTATTTTGATACCAGTATCATGCTGTTTTGGCTGTTACAGTCTTGTAGTGTAATTTGAAGTTATGTAGTGTGATGCCTTTGGCTTTGTTCTTTTTTCTTAAGATCGTTTTGAAATTTGGGCTCTATTTTTGGTTCCATATGAATTTTACGACTGTTCTCTAATTCTGTGAAAAAGAATGTTGGTAATTTTTTTTTTCTTTTCTTCTTCTCTTCTTTCTTTCTTTTTCTTTTTCTCTCTTTTTTTTTTTTTTTTTTTGAGTTGGAGTCTCACTCTGTCGCCTAGACTGGAGTGCAGTGGCCGCTCCCGGCCACCGCAGCCTCGACCTGCTGGGCTCCGGCGATCCTTCCGCCTCAGCCTTCTGAGTAGCCGGAATTACAGG
>CAUYQG010064478.1:0-11301 GCA_963574415.1 Tarsius wallacei | reverse complement strand
CAAATTAAAACTACACTGAGATACCACCTAACTCCAGTCAGAATGGCCATTATCAATAACTCAAAAAATAACAGATGCTGGAGAGGATGTGGTGAAAAGGGAACACTTCTACACTGTTGGTGGGAGTGTAAACTAGTGCAGCCTCTGTGAAAATAGTGTGGCAATTCCTAAAAGCTCTAAATATCGACCTTCCATATGACCTCGCAATCCCCCTACTGGGAATATACCCTGAAGAACTCAAATCACTCTATAAAAAAGATACCTGCACACGTATGTTTATCGCAGCATTGTTCACAATAACAAGATCATGGAACCAACTATGCTGTCCATCAAAAGAGGACAGAATTTAAAAAATGTGGTACATTTGCACAATGGAATATTATGCAGCCATAAAAAAAAACAAAATCATGAATTTCGCAGCAACCTGGATGGAATTGGAGTTTATAATACCGAGTGATCTCTGACAGAAACAAAGATCTGAGTATCACATGTTCTCACTCATAAGTGGACCTTGAACAACTATTGTAATACTATAAGAAAAGGATTGACAGTGGCAGGAAACTATGGGGGGGCAGCGGGGGGAAGGGAATTGGGATTAATGGTAGTCGATATCTGTCTGGGGACGGGGGGCACACCTCATCAACAAGGGTACCTGCACAATGTGTATTTGTATACCTAACCCTTAACTGTACCCCACAATTTTAAAATAAAAAATATGTTTTAAAAAAAAGAATATTGGCAGCATCTGCATTTCCATTAGTATACAAGCATAATGTGGTGCTATATCAACTCTGACATCTAAGATGAAGTAAGAACCTCCACCTTTGACCCCCACATTTGTGCATGCAAACCTCTTCCAATATCCTGGACTTCATCTTTCTGTTCCCAATATTATTTCTACCTGTAGTGACATTGAAACCCTCTTTTATCATAATGGAGGTAAGCTGTAGCTCTGGCAACAGCATAAGAAATTCTGACATCCAGCGGAATTAACCAGTAGATCTTATGTCAAAATTCTACACTGTAGAAAATGGAATAGTGATCTGGTGCTGGGAGATATCTTCAAAACCTATATGGATTTCTTGTTAAAAACTATCCTATGGTAGGTTACACATTTCTTTTTTTCCTCTTTCTTTTAGAGCACTAAAAAGAAGAAGAAGAAGAAAACATTTAGAATATCTTATCTGGAGATAATCCACTCCAAATTATCTCTTCTGCGTAGGACTGGTCTGACAAGTCATCCTGAACTCTTTGATTAAATACCCTGACCCTCCAGTACTGTTAAAGTAGCTGCAGAAACCAGTACTCAGAACTCATCTGGAACGCACACCCTCTTAGTTTTTTCTTACATCTCTGTTTTACTCCTTTTTCTCTTGAACAGCTACGCCTTCTTGATTTCTTAGTGTTTAATTTATTACTTATTTGATCCTCTTCTCTTTCTGGGTTCACTTTTTTGCTGATTGTATTCAGTCTTGTCACCTAAATACAATCCAGAGACCAACAGCTCTTAAATTTATATCTCCATCCCAGACTTCTCTCCTGAATGCCAAACTTGTATCTCCAACAGCCTACTAAACATGCCCATATGGATATCTAATTAACATCTGAGATTCAACATGCCACAACTAAACTCATCATCTCTTTCACATCTGCTCCACCCAAAACTTTTCCCATCTGAATTAATGACAACAGCAACTTTCCAATTACTTGGGACAAAAACCTTAGGCGTATCTCTAATTCTTCTTCTCACATCACACATCCATCACCAGTTTATCCTATTAGCTTTGCCTTCAAAATGCAAACATGTTTCTACTACTTTGGAGTCACCCCCTGAACAGTACCATCCTCTTTTCCATCCCAGATTGGCGCCATTGCCTCCTAACTGGGCACAGCAGTCACCACACTAATCCTTTTTAAAGTGTTAATCAGATCTTGTAACTCTTCTGCTCAAATCCCTCTGGTGGCTCCACATTTCACTTACAGTAAAAGCCAAAATCCTTATACAATACTAAAAGGTCCTGTATATAAAACTAACCTAATCTCCTACCACACTGCCTCTCACTCCATTCCAGCCTGTCTGGTATTTTATTGCCCATCATAGGATTTCTTAAATCTCCCCGCAATAATCTTTCTCACTGTGTAAACTCTCTCACCTTCTTCAAGTATATGCTCAAATATCACTTTCTTAATGAGACCTATTCTACACACTTTTTAAAAACTCTCCACTCTAAGCATTACTAGTTCCTCTTACTATGCCCACATTTTCTTTTTCTTTCTAGTTTTTTATATCCTTCTAACAGACTATACCATTTACATATTCATTATGCTCTTTGTTTGTCTCCTGCATTCCCTGCCAAGATGTAGCCCATGGGGTCAGGCATCTTTGTCCTGATGTGTCTCAAGTGTCTAGAACAGTATCTGGCAAAAAGTTGTGCTCAAAAGATATGTGTTGAATGAATGAACAAATAAATCTGTACAGTAATAAAAAACATGGAACCTTCCAATATTATTGCCAAGATGGTGATTTTAAGCCCCTAGCACATCTGCCTTGTGACTCTACAGATTTTATGTTACCCATTTTCATTTAATCTTCACAGTTTTCAGCTTGTTTGCCACCATTTGGCTCACAATGATCTGTTTGAAGCATTTTCTTAGCCACATTTGCTAAAAAAATATACTCTTTCTGTCCTGGGAGAATTAGAAATGAAATGACCTATTAATAATATTAAAGATAGTTTCATTCATAGGAATACATGCATTTTGTCTTACAATTAACAGTACAGTTGCCTTCACAGGCTGCTGTGGAGCCCCCTGTGGATTGCCCAAAGTACTAGTTCGAATTAACTCCTTAATCTGAGTTCTTAAGGTTGTAATAATAGATTTTTAAGAGAACTCAGCCCCCTACTTTGTTTGATTGTGTATTATGTCTTATCATCTGCCACATTAAAAGGCACATTGCTCTGAGTAGAGAATGTGGGTTCCCTGAGGGCAAGAGGAAGTTTTTCTCATACTTGTGTCACTAATTCCTATCACAGTAAACAGCACAGACTATAGATGTTCAGCGCATGTTTGCTGAATGAAAGTTAAGCCACAGAACTAATTTGCTGAAGGTCCACCGAGAGCACAATCTCATTTAGGAGGTAGGACACACACATAAAGGAAAAATAATATAAAACGGTAAAGCCTGGAGATATGGCAACTGTCCCCAGAGCACTAAAACTGCTCTAGTTGACTGCAGCTTGCAGGGTCCCAGGCAACAGTCACACTTTTTAGAAATAATGGTGAAATATCAGAGATGAATTTTCTGCTTATAGAACCACCCTGAATGTACTAAGAAAAAGAATGCATTTGATATGTAGAGTTAAGAAAGAAAGAGAAATAAGAAACATTTAGAAATGTATTTGACTTTTTTCTATCTTGTGTCTAAAGGCAGAGTTTCCTAAAACTTGTTATTCAACAGCATACATATCAAGTGAAGTGGGATACTTCACTTACCGAGAGGGTGCGGGTTATTTAGTCATAGTCTAAAAAGCATTATTATGAATTTACTCAGGATTCTTTTCAAAGTAAAGTGTCTTTTTTAACTCTTTCATTTTTCTTTTTTAAATCATAACATCTTTGGAAAGTGACATCTAGAGAACGAATTTGGACCAGAATTCAGAAATCTTGAATTGTAAACCCAAGTTTGCCTTTAAATCAATATGTGACTTGGGATAAGTCTCTTAAACAATGGAGACTTCAATTTCTTAGCTATAAAATGAGAGTATGTTCCTAGATAGTTACTGAATTCTCTTTGGGGGTCTAGATTCAATGACAGTAATTCTATATGTACATAATTTACCACTGTAAAGCAGATTACAAGTAGAATTTTTTTAAAAAGTCAAACTCGGCGCGAAAAACATCTTTACTCATTATGTCTTTAGAAATTCTATTCCTTCTCCATGTAATCAAAAGTGAGAGCAGCCTGAAAGGTATAAAGAATAATGCATCATCATTACTATAATAAAATAGAGAAAGACCCAGAGCTGTCTTGTTGCTATAGAAATCACAAATTAAAACTTGGTTGAGAACATTCATATTTTATAGTCTTTTCCCATAGGCTGTTCCTAGTGATTATTGATCATCTCACATAAAAAAGACATGTTTGCTTTAGTTAATATTAGTTGTATAAGTCAGTTCTTGGCTACAAGCAAGAAAAGTAAACTCAGCTATCCAAAGCAAAATAAGGAATGACTTAGAAGGCTATCAGAAGAGGCTCTCAGGACAAGGATTGGAGAGCAGGAAAAAAATAAAAACATCTGAAGACTGCACAGAATTTGTGTCCTGCCACAGGAAAGATCTGGTCCTTGAGTCTCCTTCGTGACCAGTCTGGCATCAAGACATTCTCTTCACCTGTATCAATCACAGATGAGTCCCAGATGAAAGCACCTCTGACTTTGGGCTGAACCAAGGATTCAACATCTCATATTAGAGAAGTGGGAGTCTAAAGTCAAGGAACATTCATCCTTCCTAGACACTACTTACCAGCTAAGTCTTTCAAAAGGGATGCCTGATCCTAAAAGGTATACATTGGGGGATGGGATAGTGGTATTTGACAGCACATAAAAAGATATTTACATATTGTGCAAAATATTAATTAAAAAAGCAAATTGTATATGGATATTTTTGTTTAATGAATTAGGCGAAAGTGATCATCACAAGAATAGAAGCAATTGTAAATATTTTAACATGACCTGTGAATTTTTAAAGTTTTTAACTACATAAATAAAACATAAACATGTTCTTTCAGTAAAAATGCAAATGTTATTTACATATAGCCATCTGACAATTAAGTTCACAAACTCATCCTAGAAAAAGTACTATATATCTCATTACTGAATATCACTATGATCACCTTCAAAGTACTTCCCTTGGGAAGTTATGCACCAATGCCAGTGCCTAGTCCACCCATCAAAGCAATTTTAGAACTCCTTTTCTGGAATGGCCATCAGAGCTGTCATGGTATTACCCTCGATGTCCTGATGTCATCAAATGTTTTCCTTTCAATATTTTTTTTATCTTCGGGTAAAGAAAAAAAGTCATTGAGGATCAGACCAGGTGAGTAAGGAGGGTGTGCCAATCCAGTGACTTGTTTACTGGCTAAAAACTCCTTCACAGAAGCGCTGTGTGAGCTGGTGCATTGTTGTAATGCAAGAACTTCTTTGGGACAATTTTTGCACACAGCTTTCTCATTTCAGGATTTTCAGTTAAGATTTTTCTGTTTGTTTCTCTATCAATGTTTATTTGGTCTGCTATGGTTCTCAGTCAGTCGATGACAAATTTTTGCAACTTTTTGTCTTTTCATCCTATTACTGGCCATCTTGACTTTTCTTCATCATTGATGCTTTCTCTCCCATCAGAAAAACGATTAATCCATTTGTAGATTGTCATTTTCTTCATGACATTATTGTCAGAAACTTGGACTAACATGTCCCTGATTTTACTTCTACTCTTTCCAAGCTTAATAAGAAATTTAATATTTGTTTGTTGTACTAATTCAAGCTCCAACTTTCTTACAATGGTATACAAAAACATGCAACAACAGTAATGAATACCACTCAGCAAGATGCCACTACATGTCCACATGAACACAACTGTGACACACTGATACACTGAGGTTATGAAACCTTACTGAGTTATTTGCAGCATCCATTTGTTGTTAAATCTTCTAGAACATTTTTATCTATTGACAAATACATAAATGATTATATCACTCTTATACATTTATACATATGTACAAATGTAAGATACCATATTGTACATGTAGGTATGCAGCTTGCTTTTTTCACTAAAATTCTATATTAAAGATTTTCCCAGATAAATTAGTATAGATCTACCTTATTCTCTTTAACTGTTTCTCACTATTCCATTATCTGTCATATGCCATATTCAACTATTCCCATATTGGTAGATATTTAAGTTGATTCCAAACTCTTAATTCAAATGTGAACAAAGCACTAAATAGTTACTTTAAAGTACTTGGCAGGGGGTGTGTGTGTGTGTGTGTGTGTGTGTGTGTGTGTGTGTGTGTTTTCCCCCTCCTTAAAATGAAGCAGGTATAATATCAACACTATTTATTTAAGCAGCTATTATAATTTTTCTGAGTCACAGGCCCATACTTACACTAACCACCAGGAAGGAGAATAGAATTGCCACAACTGACTTAGACTAGAAAATATGCACTATCCCCACTCCTTGAAACTAGAGAAGAGCTTGTGAAACATATGGCCACCCAATGCCTAAAAAAAAAAAAACACTAGTAAAACAGCAATGTCCACAACATCAACAGATCTCAGACTTCCATGAGGAAATTTTACGGTGCACACAAGTGGAAGGCCTTTATTGCAGTCTCAAGCAGTGAGGTTTTCAGAAAGTCATTAGAATGCCAAGTAATTAATTTCTCCTGTCCTGAATTTCATAATTACAAAGCAATGGGAAAGTGACATTCCTATAACCAAACCACATGGGACCCAAGAGGAAAACAGGAATTCAAAGACCTACCTCTGCGTGACAGCTACAAACAAGAGATGAAGTTTTCTGCTTTTCTCTATCCAATCCTTTTTACTCTCTCCTACCTCATAAACACATACTTCTGAGATAGAATCTTGGAGGATAAAAATATCATGTTCCTTTGAAATTACAGTTCTGCCTATGGAAAATATCTATGTAATATAGATCTGTATGTGTATGTATGCACACTGGTACACATGCATGTATAGGCATGTATATGATGTGCATGTTTATATCACAAATAAAGTTTAACATATAGAGCCAAACAGAAAGGAAGAATTTTAAATCATTCAAAACCCTCCAGACAAAAATAACACTTGCTGATATAGCATTATATCATTTTGTAGTCAAAAACTCCTTTTCTTATCAATGTTTGTTATTCCAGCAAACAAAATTAAGTATAACACAGATTATAACATTGCTGTACACTCAGTTTTTAATATCATTTTTAAAGTTCACTGCTAAAAATGTTAAAATGTCTTATTTATCAAAACTTCTGTGCAGGTTTTATTACAATGCAATGGAAGCAATCAAGCAAAATAAAACGAGACACAAATGGTTCCACTGTAAATAGAAGCCCTGGCATCCCTACTTCAACTCTGTGCTAGAAAGTTATTATGAAATACACAGTAATATAAGTTCTGACTCACTGAATTTTATCACCCAATCTACAAAGATAAAGGCCTTCCCCAAAGCAGCTGTATTTCTAACCCAGATGTTCTGTTGGCGCTTTCTCCCTGGACCACTCTGGTATTGACTGGCACCTTTTCTCTATTCCATTTTAGTGCCAATCCACCAGCAAGCCAGCAACAATGTGACATTAAACAGGAATGATACCCAACAGCACTCTTTGAAAGTGGAAATGAGAGTCTTCATTAATTTAGAAAATTCAGGAATACATGTTAACATTTTCTGCAATGATTTCTCTCACTGATTAAGTCAATGACTAAACAAGTACTCACAGCCATATTTTTCCGGCCATTTGCTTAATCATTTCCTCTTGTTAAAAGCAAGCATTTGTTGTTTCAGTTCTAAGGCTCTGAAAGTTAAAGAGGTAAGCTAAGATTAAGACAAGTAGTGATTAGCCCACACCGAAATCTAGGAAAAGACAATTTCTTGTGTTCAATTGTGTAGCTTTAAGTAGCACACGTGTGCTGATAGGGTTGTATAGCTGCTGTAAGAGGCCTTGGCCCAGTTACGACATGAGAAATGGTGTCTTTGTATGTTTTATCAAAGGCCAACATCTGTTCATAAGCCATGTCCTTGCCAGAGCTACACTGTGAGGATATTTAAAATAAGGACATATAAACATGGCATCCTGGGATCATTATATCTTATCTTCACTCAAACAAAACTTATTAGGTCATTTTCGGAATTCTAAGAAAAAGAGATTGGGGAGCAGAGTTAGAAGAATCTGATTTACTGAAGTGACAAAAAGATAAGTACTTTTTAAAATCCTTTATGCTATAATATATTGCCATAGTATTAAAACTAATAAGTGGTGATAACGTTAGAGTTGTTAGCAATAAAATAAGCTTTTAAAATATAAAGCTTGAGTGAAAATTACACACATATGTTTTTATATAGAGAGACTGCCCTTCGTGTCAGGTTTGATGTGTGATGTTACAGGATTATCTGTAATTCATGCCTCACCTCAAGACAAGTCTTTTTATGTCAGAAAGCAAATGCAAAATTGCCTGTTCTTAAGCATAAATGTGCCACTTGGCACCCTAATTTAAATTGTGTTTTATTCTGCTGTGGTTCAACAGCCTGATTATTTTTAGATAGAAACTTAAGGTAGAATGGCACCTGAGTATATTTAGAGTGGCCTGCAACCGGAATCTAACTCTCACAGATAACATTCAGGCATTTGCTTGGGGAAGATAAAGCTTTCTAAGGGTAGGGTGTCAGCAATAGCAGATCACTAAGAACTGCTGCAGAAAGTCACTGATGCCTGGAAGCTTTGACTGGTGTCTTGACACCCTGGAAGCTTTCCCAGACAACTTAGCTAGAGCAGATAAAGCTCGGTTTATGCCCTTGCTTGTATGTATTTTCTCACTGATCGTGGAAGATGAAAGCAAGGAAGGACAATATGTTTGACATGATTTTGCAAGGTACAGAGCAATATTTTATTTGTTCAGTCATTCAGAAGATATTCATTGTGCATTTACAATGTCCCCATTGTTGTATTAGAATCTAGTGATACAATGATGGGGGAAAACAAATATTCCCATGCCTTTATGAAACTCAAGGATTTAATAGTTGATTAACATTAATCTGATAATCACATAAATACATGTAAAGTTATCACTATGATGAATGCTGCCAACGAATAGTTAGTTATCAGGGAATACAAGACGGACATTTGGCAGAGTCAAAGAGGTAAAGCAGGGTTTCCCTGGAAAAGAGCCTATTGAAATCAAGTCTGAAGGATGAGTAAAAGTTAATAAATGAAGGAAAAATTGAGATCATTTTATTTACTCCGAACAATATGTGCCAAGGTCCTGCTGCAGAAGAAGCAACACATGTCTGGGGGACTGGCAAGTCAGTGTGGCTGAAGTAGAGAGAAGGAAGACAGGCTAATGTGAGATGATCCTGAAGAGATAGGAAGAGGCCCACCATATGGAACCTTGTGCACCTATTAAGGGCTCATATTCTCAGCCGCATAGACAAAATGGGGGCAGGGATACTTTACAAAGGGGGTAATGGAGGAAATTAAAGTCAATATATATTGATTTGCTAATATTTTGTGCAAGAAACCATACTAGGTTCTGAAGGAGGTGCCAAAGGAATACAATATCTCTATGTTCAAAATATATAAGCAATTCAACTAATAGCCAGTAAAAGATATTCCTTGTTGTGAGTGGACATCTTTAAATAATATAGAGATTTCCTGAAGGAAGATATGGAAGAAGACAAAAGGGAATGGAATCTGGGGAAAAAATAGAAAAAGGCTGACAAGCAGTCAGTAAAATTTTTACTAGTAAAAATGAAGGGGGGTGGTTGGTACAATCGACAGAGGTAAGAACATAAGCAAAAACCAAACACCAAAAGTAGACTATGTTCATTGTCTTTAGGGAAAACAGTAGAAACTTTAGTTAGGTTGTGATACAGGTAATACATGGAGATGGTGCAAATAAACAATGTCTTACATTTATGCAATGCTCTGCACTTTTATTAAACTCTTTAACTTATAATCTTAACAGATCTCCAAAATAATACTATGAAAGAGGTAGGGATGCTTTAACAATTATCTTTACTGAAACTTAAAAAGAATAAATAATTTGTCCAAGAGCACACACTTAGCAAATTATTGACCCAAGATTAAAATACAAATCCCAAGTTTTCACTGATTCACGAATTTCAATCACTTAAAATCTATCTTTTTAAGTTTTTAATATAGCTGGATATCACTTTACTGTTCATATACTTGATGTTCATCTTTCAATCAGCTTATATTTTTCTTTAAAAAGTGTAAAAGGAGTCTTATATCGCCTTCATAAATGGAAAACCAATATCATTTGCCACAAGTTAAAGGTAACCATAAAATAAAGACTGAGAGGGAGGAAAGGAAAAGTGGACCTATAACCTTCAAAATATTTTAATGAGGCAGAATCTGGGAAGCAAGCTCCGTAGGTAAGCAAACTTTCTGCAGCAGTGGTTTGAGATGGTGGTAGGCCTTGAAAATTAAGAAGAGGTCAGGCACAGTGACTCGTGCCTGTAATCCCAGTACTTTGGGAGGAGGAGGTGAGAGGATTGCCTGAGTCCAAGGGTTCGAAACCAGCCTGGGCAACTTAGCAAGACCTCATCTCTACAATAAATTAAAAAATTAGCTGGGCCTGGTGTCACATGCCTGGGGTTCCAGCTACTTGGAAGGCTGAGGCAGGAGAATCGCCTGAGCCAGCTGGTCGAGGCTGCGGTGGTCATGAACATGCTGCTGCACTCCAGCCTGGACAACAGAGTGAGACTCCAACTCAAAAATAAAAATACTAAATAAAATAAAACAAGACATTTCTAGCTAGCACTGTTTTTAAAAGAGCCAGAGACATTCTTAGTTAAAAAGAGAGTTTAACAAGTATTAGAAAGGTATTTTTAAAAATGCTGGAGAGAATATGGAGAAATGGAAACACTCAAATGCTAGAGAAAAGAAGTCAAGGCCTGTCTTCAAACTTCAAAGGACAGGTTGATTCTCTTGTTAGGGGCTAACAAACTGGTGACTATAAGTTAAAGCCAATACTCCCTGGCCATTCTGATAACCCTAAGACCTTTGAGACTAATGCCGAATCTACTCTACTGTGCTTTAAAGTGGAGCAACAAAGTCTGGCTGACAGCACATCTATTTACAACACGGTTTACTGGATATTTGAAGCTCATTATTGAGAACTACTTCTCAAAGAAAATGATTTTTTAAAAATGTTACTGTTCACTGGAAATGCATCTGGTCACCCAGGAGCTCAGATGGAGATGTACAAGAAGATTAATCTTGTTTTCATGCCAACTAACACATCTTTCTGCAGTCCCTAAATCAAAGAATAATTTCAACTTTCAAGTCATATTATTTAAGAAATATATTTTAAGCCGGGCTCGGTGGCTCAGCCTGTAACCCCGCGCCTTTGGGAGGCTGAGGTGAGTGGATTGCCTGAGCCCGCGGGTTCGAGACCCACCTGGGCAAGCGAGACCTCATCTCTACAATAAATCAAAAAATCAGCCGGGCGTGGTAGCGCGCGCCTGTAGTTCCAGCTACTCGGAAGG
>CAUYQG010064477.1:0-34207 GCA_963574415.1 Tarsius wallacei | reverse complement strand
ATGTTGTAAACCGGGCTCGGCTGCTCAGCCTGTAATCCCGACTTTGGGAGGCTGAGGTGAGTGGATTGCCTGAGCCTACGGGTTCGAGACCCGCCTGGGAAACTTGGCGAGACCTCATCTCTACCAAAAAATAAATAAATTGAGTGTGTTGGTACATGCTTGTAGTCCCAGCTATTCAAGAGGCTGAGGCAGAAGGATTGTCTCAGCCCAGGAGGTAGAGGCTACAGTGAACCATGATCCTGCCACTGCACTCCAGCCCGGGCAACAGAGTGAGACTCTGACTCAAAAAAAAAAAAAGATATGTAACTAATCACACGAAAGAGATTCCTTTAGGATTCTTCTGTACTCTTTTCCTACTCTGCTGCCACTATCTCATACCCCACCTCTTTCTCAAGGAGTGTAGTGAGGGTCTTGCTACCCACCTGCAGGTTGACCCAGTGCTAACTATTGTCCTGCCTGGATTTCAGAAGATTGTTAGTGCTGGGTTTCTCTTTGCTGTATCTCAGAAATCTGTCGGCCTTCTCCTTCCTCCATGGTCTCCCTGTCAGGCAGGGACTATCACCTGTTGACTCTTGGCCACCCTATAGCTTTGGAGTTCACCTGTCAGTGTACTTGTTCCTGGAGTCCTCACTAGAGTCCAATGGTAAGATCTAGTTCTAGATCCCTTCCCAAGCTCTTACCATGCTCTTCTTCTCTGTAGCTAACTGTGAACATACAACTCTGTCCAACACATAGCCAAATTGAGTTCCCATGGAAAAATCTGGGGGCAAATGCCTAGCATATCCTTCTAAATAGGGCCCCTATCTGCTACCTAGAGATTTAAGAGTCCTGTAAGTCTTCCTTTATAAGCACTGTGAAGCCCTATCCCATCTTTAGTCTATGTATCACAGAGGCTGAAAATCCCAAATGTCCTCAGAAGGCTACAAGCATATTTGATGAAGGCCTAGGGAACTAGTTTCATGAGTCCTGGGTTGTTGAATGGTAGCCCTGCATATGTTGGAAAAGCATGATTGGTTTGCAAACTGTTGGGGACAAATGCCTTGTTTTTCTTCTGGCTTGGTTTTGAATAGAGAGTAGGAGGTTGGGCGGGGACAGAGGGGGAGTTGAGCAAGAACAGGCATTATTGTGCAGGATTGCGGATGCCCCTACACGAAGTCTGAAACAAAAACCAGAGCCTCATTCGGCAAACAGCTTTCACGATGAGTCATGGTGAGGGAAGTGGAGCTGGGTGTCCACTCTTTGTGCCGCCTGGGATCACAGCAAATATTTAAATGGTCGGGAAAGTAGAGTGGGTGGGAAACCAGAGGAGGCTAAGAAAGAGATGAGTTATAGGCTTCACTAACTTTAATGGAAGGTAAAAAAAGGA
This sequence comes from Tarsius wallacei, assembly GCA_963574415.1. Classification (NCBI taxonomy): domain Eukaryota; kingdom Metazoa; phylum Chordata; class Mammalia; order Primates; family Tarsiidae; genus Tarsius; species Tarsius wallacei. The sequence continues at coordinate 32,841 of CAUYQG010064477.1, read as the reverse complement.
AAGTCTTTGTTCAACATATTAATTTTAACCAGAGAAATAACCTCCTTTGATTTTAGAAAGCGCTTGGAAACCCAGGGATCTGGAAGCTGTAAAAAGTCTAAGTTGGACCCCTCAACTCAGTGGCTCTTAGACTTGACTACATATCAAAATCACTTGGAAAGCAAAAATCCCAATGCCCACATTACTCTCTAGACCAATTACCTCAGAATCTGTGGGAATAAAGCCCAGGCATCAGCATTTTTAAAAACACCCCAAGTGATTCCAATGTGCAACAAGGGTGGAGAACCTCTCCTGTAAGTAAAACTGGACAAATAGTTGCTCTGTGATAAGACCCCCACCAGATATGCATACCATAAAGAGTGACATGTAATCAGAATCTTCAGGAAAAAGAGAACAATACCAAAAAGTGCAATCTGTTTCCCTTCTGACAAATTGTTCAGTTTGGTTTAATACTTTAGGCCATTTAAAATTAAAAATGATGAGACTGCTCTATGTTCACTTTACCCTGGACATCTACTAGAGGGGCAGTCGCATCTTTGTTTTGTACTCCTGGACCCACTACTTCAGCTTCTGCTTTCAATATTTAACCTATCAAAACAAAAGAAATAAACAGAAGTTCCTAGGCAGCTTTCTAGCTTGCTATTAGGTCTTATCATAAAATATACTGGTTTTAATGAATTCTGTATTAAAAATACGAAGAACATCCCCTTCCAATGCTTTGTTTCACAATTCTGAAATTTGGCTTAAAACTAAAATGAAAGATTTGATAAGTTGTCCTGGAAATAACTCCACCATTCAATAGAATAGTGTTGTACAATAGCATCTAATGATAAAACAGCAGCAACAAACATCTTTGATTTCTATTCAGAAGAGGATGCATATATGGGTCATTTGTTCATCTGATATCTATTTTTTATCCAAATGCAATCTAATCTCAATAGGGTCTAGGCTGTGCCTGTGGCATAATTCAGCAGCATTTTTTACTGTTACTCATGTTATACAAACTTAGCTGAAGAGCCTCTTACTCTTCCTTTGAAGCAATTTAGAACAAATATTACAAATAGCTATTATAATTGTCAAAAATGATGGTAATGATCCACTCAGCCCACCCTTGTCCCAGGTGAAAAAGAAAATTTAGAATTGACTAGTTAATAAGAAATTTGAGTATTATTCGAATACTGGATCTTGTAGTAGAACCTCAGAATTTAATTTAGCTTGTAATTATATCTGTTATATCTATATCTAACTAATTGATACCTATACCTATAGCTATCTAATTTTAATACATATTATACATATGCATTTTATAAATTTAATTTTTCTCCTCCATTGGTTTGGAAGTTACACATTTTTCATCTCCATTCCTTAATGTTTTAACACATATTGTTAAAGAAGTCTAAATGTAATATCTCTTTCTGTAGAATGAACATTTTAGTTGCATTCAACCTCTCTTTCTTACATGTTATTATGCCCAATATTTTAGTTCTATTTTGTTTTAATCCCCAAATTAGACATTAATTGGTTTTATACTATTACATTTTTATTTGTTTTCATTTTTTATCGATATTATCCATGTATATTGCTTACAGAGTCCAAAAACCTATAATACATCTTGGAAAAATAGCTATATACTGTCCCACGCCTCCCCATCATTTTCTGACTCTTAAAGGGGATCATTTCCAATGTTGTTAGATCATTTCTTTGGTTATACCACCATATTTCTAAATAGCATACTTGTATTGCTGCTTCTTGATTTTTTGGTTTTCATGATTGCTTATTGTCTTTCCAGTGTGAAAAACAGGATGTTATGCCAATAATCATCATTATGTTATTATGACTACACAATCTCTAGTCCATTTGAGCTAGATAGCTTGTCACGGTCACACTTCATTTCCTGGAAAGGGCTTTGCTTTCCCTGAAGTTAATAATTGTTTTTATTTTGTTTTGCTTTGCTTTTTTGCTTACTTTTCCACATACTTATCACAAATTCAACCCTAAACTTTTCCCTTCTTAATATGCTTAAACTCATTCCAGAATAGTCCGGTTGTGCCATTTTCTTGAAGAATCTCACTTGTCATTATCTTTTTTGTCTTTTCTCTCAGGCTGGTCAAATTATCCTGAGAAATATACTGACTAGAAGGTATAAGGCTGGTTGTCACCATTCTGGGTGCCAGCTGGGAAAACTGAAGGTCTTAACATTTCATATGTAAACCTGGACTCCATCCTACTTTTTCAGGCAGTAGCCTTGTTTTCAGTCCAGAACCTTTCTGTTTTCTCTTTCCAAGATTTTTTTTTAAATGGCTCACATTTGGAAAGGCAGTTGCCTGGCTGAATGGTAGGTAGGAGGTGGGGATGTGAGGATTGAATTGCTTCTTAAACAGACCTTCAACAGATCCTCTTGTTTTGAACTCTACATGCCCTTCCACTTCCAGAAGTTACTCACACTTCCAATTCAGGGTTGTGTAATAAAAACCAAATTCTTCTTGTCTTAAGATTCAACTCTCTTAGGTCTATAAATCAGTTAATACTTTTTTTTTTTTTTTTGAGTTGGAGTCTCATTCTGTCACTCATACTGGAGTGCAGTGGCTGCTCCCGGCCACCGCAGCCTCGACCTGCTGGGCTCCAGCAATCCTTCCACATCAGCCTTCCAAGTAGCTGGAACTACAGGCGTGCACTACCATGCCCGGCTAATTTTTGATTTATTGTAGAGACGAAGTCTCACCAAGTTGCCCAAGTGGGTCTTGAATCCACTCACCTCAGCCTCCCAAAGCACAGGATTACAGGCTGAGCCACTGAGCCCGGCCTAAATCAGTTAATACTTATTCCTCTGTTTTCTTTCCATCTTCCACAACTGCTCTCTTTCTCTTCTTTGTTTGCATTGTCTTTATGAATTCATGCATTTAAAAAATTCCTTTATATATGTTTTAGTGGAACTTCAAGAAGCTGTAGAAGAAAATAAGTGCATTTAACTTAGGCAAGTTAGGATGTATTCAAATTAGGGTTATTGTTATTTAATGATTTTTTAAGATGAATCCATATATCTTCCAGTGTATTTGCTTACCATTCTTTTTGCATTTAGTCTTTCTTTGGGATGATTTTATTTTTCTTCTTAAAGCATGTCCTTTAGACGTTCTTTTAAAGAAGATTTGTTGTTGATAAGCCCTCAGTTTATGTCTGAAAAAATATTTATTTCACCTTTTTTCTTGAGTAATAATGAATCATATGTTAAAATTCCATATTGACAGTTATTTTTCTCAGCATTCAGAAGATATTAATCCATTGTTATTGTTGAAAATGTGTTAGATCTTACTCTATTCTCTATGTCTCTTAATCTGCTTTATATTTGCCATGTCTACATCTCTACTGCAGTCTCAAAATTTTTTTCATGTTTCTCTTTAGCTGAATCTCTTATGCTGTCTAAACCATTCATTGAGTTTTATTTACTTCAGTAACTATATTTTCAATTCCTAGAAGTAGTATTTAGTTTTTGAAGTCTATCTGGGAATATTTCATACTAAGCCATGTTATCACTTCTACTTTTTAATTATTAATAAAAAGTAGTAATTATTTACTTTAAATTGGTACTTATTTTGTGGTATATAGCTAGTAATTCTAACTGAATTTTTGTAGGGTCTAATTCTGATTCTTGCTCATAGTAGATTATTTTCTCCATTTATTTTCTAATCTTGGATTGTAAGCTCTTATTTGATTGGTCTTTATCTAAGGGGATACTGTGAGGACTGCAGTATGATCTTTCTGAAAAGGTGGAAGTTTTTTCTCCCAGGCAAATTCAGAACCACTGTAATTTCTTACATTTATTTGGAACTTCCTGAAATATGTAACTTGTGTAAATTTGAGCCACGAATCTGCAAGGAACAAGGCTATGGTCTCAAATTCTTAGAGAAGGTTTTGTTTTGTTTGTTTTGTTTTTCATATAGAGCTCAAGTCAGTTTGTCACTGAAACAAATTTCTTTGCCATTTTCTTTTGCTAGTAGATTTTTTTCCATTTCACCCTTTCTTTGATCATGTACCTCTCTGAAGAATTATTAAGGACTCTCAATTAAGACCCCAAATCTGATTTCTCAGGCAGCCAGAGAAACCAGCCTCAGTTTCCTATCCTAGTTTCCAACTCTCACCATATTTTTGTCCCATGAGGCTTTTCTTACTTGTAGGATCAACTATGCATTTAAAATGATGTTTTCCCAGCATGTCAAGTTGTTTTATTCTGGATGGCTTTGGATTTTTTTTCTGTTTTTATAAGATAGCTGTTCTGCTGCACTGCCAGAAATAGAAACAATGGTATACCTTGGTTAAGACAAGGAAATAAAAGAGGACTGGTGACATAGATGAGAAGATGTTGAAGCTAGGAATTTGGATGCAATCTGAAGGATAGGTTCAGGAAGAAATAAAATAATGGCTACTGAGAAAACATTAGATAATCCTAATTTGAGGGACAGTCTGTAAAATATCTCTCCTATATTCTTTTAAAATGTCCAGGTCAAGAACACAAAAGAAGGCTGAAGAACGATGCCAGATTAAGGGAGATTAGAAAAATAATGGTTAAGTGTAAGGCATAGTTCTAGATTAGGGTCCTACACTAGAAAAAAATAGCTATAAGGAACATTATTGGAATAACTGATAAAATTTGGATATGAGATGTGGATTAGAAAACATTATCGAGACCTGCCTGGGCAACTTGGTGAGACCTCATCTCTACAATAAATCAAAAAACTAGCCGGGTGTGGTAGCACGCACCTGTAGTTCCAGCTACTTGGAATGCTGAGGCGGAAGGATCGCTGGAGCCCAGCAGGTCGAGGCTGCAGTGGCCGGGAGCGGCCACTGCACTCCAGTCTGGGCGACAGAGTGTGACTCCAACTCAAAAAAAAAAGAAAACATTATCATATTAATGTTCAGATTTTGATAGCTATAATGTGGTTATGTAAAAAATGTACTTGTTCTTTGAAGATATACACTAAGTATGTAAGGGTAAAGGGGCATAATGTTTCCAACTTACTATTAAATGGTTCAAAAATAATAATACACACACATATATACACATGCATAGAGAAAGACAGAGACTGCGGTCCAGAAGGAGGCCCAAACTTTACCTGCTTGTAAACCACTCGTGTACCTAATCCTGACTTGTACCCCACATCTATATAATAAAATAAAGTTTAAAAATTGAGCAGAATGCAAGCAATTGGTGAATCTGACCAAAGGGTATATGGAAATCCCTTACATAACTTTTGCAACTTTTCTGTAAGTTTAAAATTATATCAAAATAAAAAGTTGTTCGACGATGAAGAAGTGCTAAGGAAGCACCATAAGAAATGCTTATCTTTAGGTGAAGTGAGAAGGAAAAGAAGCAAGGGAAGAAAGCAAATAAGCTACTGATGTAGGAAGATAACTAAGCAAGTTCAATCGAACAAAGAAGAGTACACGTAAAGGACAACATGTACTCCCTGTTTACCCACACTAAGGTTCACAGATACATCCGAAAATATTTCAGGACAAAGGGAGTCTTCATATCCCTGCAAACAAGTGATGCAGTCACTTTGTGACTTACCTAAAACTAGGTGATTCTATGATTCATTGATTCACTTGGCAAATATATCATCCTCGTTTTAAAAAAATTCTGCTTTTGCCATATTAAAATAGCATCTGTGGAGTAACTATGGCCTGAACAGCAGGATCTGACATTTCTCCTTTCGAGAGCACTGAATAGAACTATATTTTTTTACCCAGAATAGTTTGTGATTATTGTAGAAATTTTAAAATTTAATTCTATTAATGAGAATGATCCTTTCTCTTATAAGATTTAGGGTTTTCAAATTTAAGTCACCGTCTCCACATCAAGCTTTAGGTTGACTTATGCCAAAATTACAAAATATACAGTTTAAATTGATGATATCATGCACCAGCTATTTTATATCACTCTGTAGTGATTACTTCAGTATCCTTGTTGAAAAGACAATGATTTTGCTGAGCAATTGGGAGAGAGCTGATCATGACTTATTTCTTTAGTACTATAATTAAGATGTTTAAATAACCAGCACTACCTGCTGCTTTAGAGATGGTGGGAAAAGTTGGGGAAGGGAAGACTATAGAATACTGCCTTTGAGGGGAAAAAAAACCTACTTGGATTATTTTAAATCCTCACAAATAACTTTATTTTAAAATTAATACATAATTAATGACCATGGTCAAATAAGTGATATAAGCCAAGATATATGTAAAATGATCATATAGGTATATTTAGTTAATTTTTTAGCACAGGTGTTGGCAAACTTTTTCTGTAAAGGATCATATAGTAAATATTTTCAGCTCCCCAGGCCATGCAACTAGTTAACTCTGCTGTTGTAGCATAAAAGCAGCCATAGCTAATATTTCATTAAATGGACCTGGTCATGTTCCCATAAACTCTATTTTTAAAAAAATAAAGGCTAAAAGCTGGGTTTGGTTTATGAGCTGCAGTCTGCCAATTCCTACTTTAACATATAGCTATTTTGCACTGGAGTTCAGCTTATCTTAAGGAGAATTCAAAACATGAAAGTGAATAATTTGCAAGATATTTTTAGTTTGAAAAAAATTACACTGGTTACTCATGTTCCCCAGTACTGTGTGTCAAGGACAAAAATAAGAAGGGCTAGTTGTCAAAACTCAAACAATGAAAAATAATCTGTGACAATTTAAAAAAACAAAACAAAAAAAGTCCCAACCAAAGGAAAACCAACAAATCTAGTTTCTATTAAGAAACAATAAAAGATGGTCTCATTCTGCTATATTTTCTAACTGTTCCCAGCTTTCATGCCCTTCCTTTACCTTCCGGGGGGTTAAAGGATTTAAAGAGGTCAGTCCTTGGGCTCCACATCATTTTTTGATGGAAAAGGTTTATTATTAAATGAATGAAGGATGAATGAATCAATCAGTATATGTCTGGTAACACATCTTCCAACTCAAAAATTACTTTTCACAAACTTTTAAGTTTGACATCAAGCATTATTAGCTCTCCTTGAGTAAAAAAGGTTTTCAGACAAATTACACATAAGCTCTGTCACTTGCATAGTATCTTCAAATAGAATGACAAGCAAGTCCAATCTGTTTTGTAAAGGAAGATCACTGTGTTAACATCATCCTCACATTATACACTTACTGAGCAGCGATCTCTGAGGAGTATTAGGTATATTTCAATTATCCCAGCAGTAGTTTGCAGTTCAAGTTAATGTAATCATGAATGCATTTTTTTCAAAGCTTAATATAAAATATTAGCCTGAGAGCATTTATTGTCTACAAGAAATTTATTGACTTACTATTAAGGGCATCTTCCAATGTTCTTCAAAATAGGTGTATATCCTTTTATCACCTATCAAGTGCTCTTCCTGTACATTATCTCCCTTGATCCTTATACCAACCTTGTTAGATGTGCCACTTTATTCCTACATGCATCATGGTTAGGAAACTAAATAGGCTCTGTTTGGATGGGGACAATGCCTGATTTGCTGTTGTATCCCCAGCACCTAGTAACACTGTAAACACTGATTGAATACATAAATAAGTGAATGAGAAAGCAAGGTACATTAAAATTCCAACCATAGAGATAAGAAAACAAAATTCAGAAATATTCAATGATTTGCTTAAGGGTGAAATGGTGGTAAGTGGAAGTGGAACTGGAATACAGATGAAATGAAATAATGTATATAAATTGTCTAGCACAATGCCAGAGGCATACTAGGTGCTCAATAAATGTACCTTTGTGGTATCTTATGTACATATTCAAACACTTTAGTGTTCTTTCTACCATACCATAACCTAGTAATAGTGATAGTCATAGAAAGTAATTCAATATTTCAAGTAAGTTAAGTCTTGTCTGTGAAATGGCATCTACCGAAGGGCAAATGCATTCCCAAAGGCTAAATAAGTTTCGTTTCTTCATTTTTACACATTATCAATAAGTTGATTTAAAACCTAAAGAAAATTAAATTGCATTTTATGCAAGAGCATAAAAATTCAGCTGTCAGCTATTCATCATATGCCAATTTTCCTGTGTCAAAGAGGAAAATTTTCATTTAGCCCCTGAAATCTATATAGGCTGTTGTTCCCTTTTGCAAATCCTGAGCCATTTACTCTGTAAATTACCATGAATTGCAAACAAAAGTCCAGAAATAGGTCTGTGCAGATTCACACCAGTCAGGCAGCTTGGTAAATAGCCTTGCCTGCATCCTATTTTAAATGCCTTCATTATTAAGGATGTCATGTCATCCTTAGAGTTGATTTCTATTCAGTGAGCCTCTCATTTGATATTTCAAACATATCAAAACGGTTACTGCAGGCTTTACAGAAATTGTTTAGTCATATGGGTGCTAAACCAAGTCATCTACTGATACAAAAGAACAATTTCCTTTCATATGCCGGCCATTTGGAAAGTGTCACATTTTAGTAGGGGCAGAGAATTGTCAGTTTTCCAATTAAGGCTCATATTTATTTTTTAAACCCAGATGAATTTTTCTTATTTAACTTCCTTGAGGACTTTTAAAGGGAGTCTTCAGAGGAAGTGTTTGTAGTTTATTCTCAGATGATTTTTTTTACTGAAAGACTTTTAAAGGAGTGATTTCTAGGACAACAGAATGAGCTTTCCAGACAACCTCCTCATTCCAAAGCCTTTCGCCAGCATCTTACTTTTCCCCCTAAACTTTATTGAGATATAATTGATAAACAAAATACTGCATATAATTAATGTATACAATTTGGTGACTGTGGACATATGTATACACTTATGTCACTCTCACAACAATCTAGCAACCTACTTTTGTCACAAACGTTGATATTGATCTTCGAAAAGGCATCCCTAATTTGCCTGCCTTTAAGCATCAGATTGATGTCTTAGAGAGTAGTTTGAGAAAGATGCTTAAAATGAGAATAGCCAGAAGATAAAGTCAATGTCAAGACCAATAGATTTGACCAAGATCATTCAGCAAGATTTGAATTCAAGTTCCTTTGCCTCTGATGCCTTTGTTCTTCCCACTACAATAGACAGGGACAGATTCAAAATTTGCCCCTCAAACAATCCAAAAAGAAAGTCTAGTGATTAAGAGCTAATGGAGACCATTAAAAAAATCCAAAACTGTAGACATCTATATTGCCAAAGAATGTACAACTCTGAAGGGCAATAAGCCTTCCTGAATAAAATGTATCATAATCAACAGCATGGACAATATAGACAGCTAAAGATAAGGAAGACTGTCTCTTATTGTTTTACTTATTTCTTTTTTATTTTCTTTTTTCTCAGCTGATTTACAAAAAGACACACTGAACTATTATATGTACAGATAATTAAAGATGAACTACAGAGTCATTATGATTTTGAAAAAATGTTGAAAAGTAAACTCAGTGTTCTAAATTTTTTAACTTTCTGGAATTATCCTTTTCTTGATTTCCAAATAAGATTATTGCCTGGAAAATTTTTTCTCTCAATTGATTCTAAGAAATCCCTCAAAAGCAACAATACTGGTTGTTCCAACTGCAACTTAGTCTCCAATCATGTTTTTTAGAAATAACATTTACCAATTTTTTCCAGGTTTCTCACCCAAAAACTGAGAACAATTCCTTTCTCTTGTTCCCTAAGCATCATAATCACAAACTGTCTCCAAACTCTACTGAAGACTTAAGGATGTTGTAAGGAAATAAATTTTAATACAAGAAAAAAAGAGAACTTACAATTGCTTATCAAACCCCACTAGTACTAGAGTTACATTACAAGAAGCCCTCTGTTGCTTACCTTTCTTAGACTCCCAAGCTGTGAGCCCAGTCTCTGAGTAGTTCCCATATTGTTTTCAGAGTCTCAGAGACAAACCAGTTACCACCCTTGGGATAAATTATTTAAAATTCCATAATATTTAAATAACTTATCTGCAGCACTGACACTGTCTTTAACATTATTAAACAGAATTTAACACTCCAGCCTAAAGTAATGGCATTTGAATTACTTCATTAGGGCTGTTTGCTTTACACAGGTATAACTAAAGCAATGTTACCAAAGATATGCAATTTGACGATTTGAAGTTTATACTCTAAAATGTAATAAATTCCAATATAGTAGTTTTCTCATAAAAAATGTGAAGTTCCACATCATCACCCATTCTGCTGCAAAAATATTAAGAATTAATTAATTATCTTACATGACACCAACCAGAATTTACCGGTTTAGAAAAAGTAGATGATTTCATATTTAAAATTTTAGACTCTATATAGCTTCATGAATTACACGAAGATAGGCGTTCCTTCTTTGAAAAGAAAATAAAAATTAGTCCAGGGTTATTGAATATCTCATAAAGCCCCACTTTTTAAATGTAATACATTTCAATACATTTTACATTTACACTAACTTTTGAGATAGGTAAACAGTTGAAATATAAGCTAAAATAAATAACAAATTCCTCAATTTCTTTCTTTCTTTTTTTTTTTTTTTTAGTTGGAATCTCACTCTGGCACCCAGACTGGAGTGCAGTGGCATGCTCCCGGCCACCACAGCCTCGACCTGATGGGCTCCAGCAATCCTTCCACCTCAGCCTTCCAAGTAGCTGGAACTACAGGCATGCACTATCATGCCCGGCTAATTTTTGATTTATCGTAGAGACGAGGTCTCACCAAGTTGCCAAGTGGGTCTTGAACCCTCGTGCTCAGGCAATCCGCTCATCTCGGCCTCTCAAAGTGCTGGGATTACAGGCTGAGCCACCGAGCCTGGCCAATTCCTCAATTTCAATTGTGAATTACCTACTTGGGCATTGAGCCATCAAATCCTTAGTTCCCTAAGGGTAATGCCAGTTTAAGATTGAGTGTGTCATTCTCAGCACTCTCCCTGACCAAAACTGTCCACCCCATAAATTTCCCCACCGTCTACATGCAAATGAATCCTACCTACATATAGGTATTTCTCCACTTTGTATTTCTCTTCTGATTTTTAAACCGTTTGCTTATAAAATGACTCTGCTTAGACACACATTGGGTATCTTAAATTTAGTGTTTTCTACTTCTTAAAACTCTATTGACCATACAGGTATGTATTTCAACATCTCTCTCAATTTATAGTTACTGGAGCAAGAAACCTATTTGTCTTTTCACTATTTTTAACCACAACACCTTCCCCCCCCACCACCACCACCACACACATCCACTTAACGACCAAAGTCTGGCCAGTTTACTTTATCGTTATTTCTTACTTCTATCACCATGTGGTTCTCAACTTTAGCTGAACATAAGGAATGGCTGGAGAGCTCTAAAAATTAGTAATGCAGAACTTCTGCTATGACCAAGATGGACTAACAGAGTCTAGATTTACTAACCTGTCTAGAAGATAAACAACAGATTCAAGAAGCTGAATGAACTCCATGCACAAGAAACACCAAGGCACATTATAATGAAATTATTTAAAATCATCAATTAAAAAATTCTAAAAGCAGCTCAAGGGAAAAATACATTATATAAAGAGAAACAAAGATAAGAACTACCACAGACTTCTCATTAAAAATAATGCAAGCCAGAAGACCATGGAGCAAAATATCTCAAGTATTCGGATAACAACAACAACAAAAAAAAAACTGTCCTCTTAGACTCCTATAGCCAGTGAAAATGTTCTTCAAAAGTGAAGGTAAAATAACTGCTTTTTCAACATGAAAAAACCTGAAATCATTCATCAACAGCAGAATTGAACTATAATAATGTTAAATACAAGCACTGTAAGCAGAAGAAAAATGCTATCAGATGAAAATTTGTATCTACACAAAGGGGTGATAAGCACTGGAAATAGTAATTATGTGGGAAAATATAACTTTTTATTATTTTACTTTCTTTGAAAGGTGATTGATAATTCAAAACAAAAGATTATAGCAATATATTTTGGGATCTAATACAGGAGAATGGAGAGGCAGAAGGAAAGAATCAGTAAACTTGAAAATGGAACAATAGAAATTACCCAATCTAAATGACAAGAAGATAATAGACTGAAAAAAATCAGAACTAACAGGAAAATCTTCAACATTTGGAAACTAAACAGTGTACTTCTTAACAATTTAAGAATTAAAAAAAAGAAGTATCAAGGGAAACTCAAAATGAAAATGAAATACAACATATCAAATTTTGTGAGTTGAAACTACAGGGAAATTTATATCACTAGTTGTTTACATTAGAAAAGAGGTTAAATGTCAAGTGAGTAGTCTAAGCTACCACGTCAAGAAACTAGGAAAAGTAGAGCAAAATAATCCCAAAGCAAGGAGAAGGAAAGACATAATAAAGGTGAAAGGAGAAATCAATGAAATAAAAAACAGAAAAAGTATAAAGGAAAACAATGAAACAAAAAACTAGTTACTTGAAAACAATAGAATCAACAACCTCTAGCAAGACTGACAAAAAGGTGAGAAAAGACACAAATTCATAATAGCAAAAAAGTACATCAAAGGATAATAAAGGACTACTATGAAAAACACTACTCATAAATTTGGCAATTCAGATTAAATGGACCTATTCCTTGAACAATACAAATCACCACAATTCACCCCATGTGAAATAGATTATTTAAATAGACTTGTGTCTATTAAGGAAATGGAATTCATAATTAAAAACTGTCCAAAAAACCCCAAAATCTCCAGGTCTGGCTGGTTTAACTGGAGAATTCTATAAAATGTTTAAAGAAGAATTAATACCAATTCTATTCAATCTATCCCAGAAAACATAAGAATGAACAAAGTATAATTGAACAAATCTAAATTTATTTTATAAAGCAAGTAACTATCTGATACCAAAATCAGAAAAAGACAATACAAAAAAAAACTATAACTAGGTATGCCTCATAAATATAAATGATAATGTTCTTATCAAAATATTTAAAAATACTATCTATCAATACATAAGAATTACATACCATGACCAAATGGAGTTTATTCCAGAGAAGCAAGGATTATTTGATAGTCAAACATCTGTTAAAATTCACCATACCAACAGACTAGAGAAGAAAAATAGCTCATATGATTGTATCAACTGATACAGAATGAACATTTGACAAAGTTCAATATCCATTCAGTATAAAAACTCTCAGGAACCAGTAGTAGAAGGAAACTTCCTCAACTTGGCAGAGAACATCTACCCAAAAAACCCCCAATAAACCTGCAGTTAACATCATACTTAATTATGAAAGATGGAATACTTTCACCGTAAGATGAGGAAAAAGGCAAAAATGTCTGCTCTCATCATGGCTGTTCACATGCTACTGGAAATTTTAGCGAGCATAATAAAACAAGAAAAGGAAGTAAAATGCACACAGATCTGAAAGAAAGAAATAAAGTTGTCCTTATTTGTAGATGACATTATGGTCTACACAGAAAACATTGAGGAATCTGCAATAAAATTTCCAGTCACAGTATATAAGATATTTTGTATATATAACATACAAAATTATTTCTATTTCTGTATACTAGCAATGGATTGTGAAAAACCAAAATTTAAAAATACAATATTATTTACAATGGCTCTAAAAATAAACACCTATGTGTAAATCTAATAAAACATGTATAGGATTTGGATGTCGCAAACTACAAAATTCTGATGAAAATCAAAGTTCTAAATAATTGGAGAGACATCATACTCATGATTTGGTAGACTCAAAACAGAAAAAATAAGTCAATTCTTCATAGCTTGATTTACAGGTTTAACACAATTACTATACTTTATTATTATTATTATTATTATTATCATTATTATTTTGAGTTGGAGTCTCACTCTGTCGCCTAGACTGGAGTGCAGTGGCACGCTCCCGGCCACTGCAGCCTCGACCTGCTGGACTCCAGCGATCCTTCCACCTCAGCCTTCCGAGTAGCCGGAGCTACAGGCGAACACAATTACTATAAAAATCTCAGCATGATTCTTTGTAGACATATACAAGGCTATTCTAAAATTCCTATGGAAAGACCAGGAAACTAGAATAATTACACTTAAAAGAAGAAAAAGTAAACAGGAATAATCAATCTACCCTATTTCAAGAATTATTATATGGCTACAATCATCATCAAGACTGTGTTGGTATTGATGAAGGGGTAGACACATAGATCACTGGAACAGAATAGAAAGCCCAGAAATAATCCTATACAGTCGTATAGAGACAACTGATTTTTGGCAAAGTTGTAAAACAATTTAATAAAGGAAAGGATAGTCTTGTCAACGAGCGATGCTGAGGTAATTGAGAACATAAGCAAAAAATGCGAACCTCAAACCAAATCTCATACTTTATACGAAAAGTCACTCTAAATGAATCACAGATTTAAACATAAAACTTTATTAAAAAATTTTAGAATACAATACCAGAAAAAATCTTTGAGACAAGACTTGGTGAAGAGTTCTTAGACATGACACCAAAAGAATAATTCATAAAAGAAAAAAATAAAAATGGACTTAATCAAAATTTATAACTTTTGTCTAGTGAAAGACCTTGTTAAGAGGGTGACAAGATGAGCTACAGAGTGGAAGAATATACTTGCAGACCACACACCTGAAAAAAAGACTCATATGTAGAATGTAAAAAGAAATTTCAAAACTCAACAGTAAAAAACTAGCAATGCAGTTAGAAAATGGGCAAAAACATGAAAACGCATTTTCCCAAAAAGAATGAAAAGATGGCAAGTAATCACACGAAAAGATGTTCACCATCACTAACCACTGAGGATGTGAAAATTAATATCATGATGAGATATCCCTATATACTCATTAGAATAACTAAAATAGAAAATAGTGACAACATCAACTGTTTGCAAAGATTCAGAGAAACTGGACCTCTCCTACATTGCTGGCTACAATGCAAACTGGTTCAGTCATTCTGGAAAGCAAGTCTGCAGTTTCTTAAAAATTTCAACATACACTTACCATATGACCCAGCGATTGAAGTTTGTTGGGCATTGATCCCAGAGAAATGACGTTTATGTTCTCACAAAAACTCGTGCACAATTTTTTATAGCAGCTTTGTTTACAATGGTCAAAAACTGGAAACAACCAAAATGTTCCACAATGGGTGAATAGTTAAACTGTGGTACATACATACATACCATGGAATATTACTCAGCAACAGCAACAACAACAAAAACTATTGATACAAACAAGAACTTGGGTGGACCTCAAGAGAATTCGCCTCTCATAAAGAATGCTCAGCACATTTAATAAAATGTTGTGCTCAATTACTTCAGAATCACCTTTTCTTTCTCTGAGATTGAAACATATCATGTATATATACATATATATACACACACATATATATATATGTATTTAACCTTTGGTATTTCTGGGACTATAAATACTCGCTATAGTATTTTATACTTAATTAGTGCTTGTTTTTCCTTATTTGGTGGTTTTAATTAAGAAACTTTGTTTTTTCTTAGTAACTGTACAATGTCTACATTGATTTATAAAAGCCAATATCAAATGGTAATATGTGTTATGATTCCATTTATATAACATTCTTGAAATGTCAAAATTATAGAAATAAGAAGCAGATTAATGGTCACCAGAAGTTAGGAATGGTGAGGGGTGGTAAGGAGTCAAGTAAAACCATAAAGGGGTACCACGAGGGAGATCTTTGTGTTGATGGAATAATTCTGTATCTTGTTTTATGTGGTTGTTACATGAGTATGCACATGCATTGTACCATTAAAAGAAAAAAGCAGACATACTAACTGAACGAAGACATTACAAAACTACAGTGATCAAGACAGTCTCACACTACATAACTCAAACTTACATAGTTGGAGTTTAGAATATCCAGACGGTTTTTTTTTTTTAAATAAAAGTTTGAAATACTGGCCCTCCCATATGTTACTTGGTACTAAAATATCTTTCAAATGTAAAAAATATCTTTCATTCCACACTTAGAAATGAGGCTTCAAACACAATATTGTGGTGCTATAATTATGGGTGAATGAAGAATAAATAAGAAGGTTGTTGAACCAGGTAGTTTTCTTCAGGATTGCCACCTGCTATACAATGGGTTAGGACAAATTTCACAAGTCAAACAGTATCAGTGGTAATGAATAAGTTTCAATGGGGGAAAGAATACTCACAAGGACAGGGTCAGCCCTCAGAGATTATTGTATTCCCTAACCTGACCATCATCCAATAGGGGAACATTTTCTAGACCTGGCTTGGGTTTGACTCCAAGTACGAAAAGAACCTTTCACTTTTGGGTCTCTCTTCCTATGAAGCAAGTGTGAAATGGTGATCTTGTCACTGAATGAATTAAAGAGACAATTTGGAGATGGGAATCTGGATTTAGATTGCTAGCAACCCCAGTACCTGGGGCCTGTGGAGCCTTTGAGATGTTATAGTTCTCTGTGTGTGTCTGGCAACAGAGGAAGAAAGAGATTGGGCAGGAAGCCACCAGTGCCCTTGCAAGCTTAGCTTGGGTACTGTCCCTTCAGCTGGGAAAAGATAGATTCTCCCAGATTCTAGGCAGCTTATTGTCCAGGCAACCTAGTGTGGGTACCTGTGTCACGTTCAGATGAGCTTGCGTTTTTGCATTACAAATACTTTTCTTTCAGGCTTTTTTTTATTTTGGAGTGGAGGGGAAGGGCTGGGGTAGGAAGGGAGAAATTAGATAAGAAAGTCCAATAATATACAACCATAGGACGAAGAAAAACCACTTGAAGAAGAAAACGTGATCCTGGAGACCCTGATTCCCAAATTCATTGTTTCCCATTTTGTTTGGAAACTACCTGCCAAATGCTAATGAAGAGGAAGGAAATCCACAAGAAAGAATGTATGTCAATATTATCTTCTAATTTTAAAATCTGAAGAACTAATATCACACTACATGCACTTAACAAATCCCTGCTTCTCATAATGGCCCCCAAAGCACTTGGTCAACCTGTTTATCTTCTTGAAACAACATTCTTTCTATTGCTTTAATGTATATAGACACATTTTTTTCATCTAACACATCTTATGATTATCGCTAACTTAGATTTGAGAATCCCAGTGAATTAGGAACCACTGCCCTGGAAATTTACCTTAAAACATTTCTATTCTACAGTCATATAGACTAACTCTCAAATCCCTTACTGAAAGTTAAATCAATGTAGATGTTATGCATCTATGAGCTACTAAAAAACAAAGTTTCTTAATTGAAACTATCAAATAAGAAAAGGCAAACATGAGCGAATTATAAAATACTATAGAAAATATATATAGTTCCAGAAATATCAAAAGTTAACCATACATATAAGATATATTTCAATTTCAGAGAAAGAAAATGTGATTTTGAAGTAATTTAGCACAACTTTTTATTAATGTTCTGAGTATTCCATGTTTTATCTTTTTAAATTTTCTCATTTTACACATAAGATATTTTCACATGAAATTATCACTACAATCCTTTGATTTCAGCTTTTGATTGTCCAATAGATCAATCTTGGCATTTGCTTTTAACTAATATTTCTTGGCTTAACCAATACTGGCATTATTTTCAGAGCTGGCTTTTTAGGCTGCTTAAGGAGGTCTTCGACTAGCATATGGTGTTTCTTGCAAGGATTTTAAATATTAATTTGCAGGGTAATTGAAAAAGGTGTCTTGATAAACAACAGCTTTTAATATGAATACATGTCTGTGAGCATCTCCTTACCAGAAAACTTGGCCATTCTTTATCCAATGGACACTCGGGCTCGTATTTCCTGTTTATAAATGTATTCACTCACGTAAGAACAACTGGAAATGAGGTTGGATCTATATCTTTGCTATATTAGTTAGTTTAAGAGACAAAATAATATTCATTTTCTTGACCCTAAGGACTTCTGCTTGCCTGTGCAAGAAGAGTGAACACTATCTCAATTAGTTTTGCATGGTTTATTCTTGGCAGTGTTAAGGGACAACATTAATTGATTTGAGGACAAAAAGCTCATAGCTCTTCTTAATAAATATTGCCCAAATCTTGAAATACAGAATTAGCAATGCACTTCTAAAAAGTAGTTTAATTTAGACAGAAAATAGCATTTCATGATCAATATAGAATCAGGCAGCTGAGACCCAAATGCAGTCCAAACCGAAAGTATACACATATTAGGCCCTCTAAGTAGATAGATTGCAGGTCTGCCTTTGCGAATACAATTTAATGTTCCTCATTTTCCTTCAAAGAAATGCAGTCAAAATGTTTCTTCTCTCCAGGCCGTGTGCCAGGCACATGCTGTGCAGGCGCTGTCAAAAGTGGATGTCACCTCAGCTAAACTCATTTTCAGTCCCGAGCTTCCATCCATTCTTCCCAATGTTTACTCTTTCTGCTATTGCCTTGAAGTAACCTCACTATTCATCTTTCAGAGAAGAGAAAACAATCTCATTTATCAATTATTAAGTAGTAACCAATACTGCTGGCCATTGTTTGCCTTTCTTGACCAGCCATTCACCACTCTAGTGACATGGTGATACTTCATTTACCTTGGACCACACATCAGGGGCCTTCAGAAGGTGATTAATCATTATTCTGAGGCAAGAGACCACACACAACATCCTGAGAAAGTGATGACAGAAGGGTTCAAGATGAAGTACAATTTCATAAGACCTTTCCCATAAAACTGAGTTGATGACGGAGTTCGCCCTCTTTCCCTTTGTCTCCAAATTGTCTTATATTTTAAAATTAATGTCTACCAAGGCCTAAATAAGGAACTGCAATAGCTGATAGCCTAAAACTTTGAAAATAAATGTTGGTAGGAACCCTTTGATTTATATAAACTACTAGAATATATCAAAACACACATATTTGTAGTGGATCATCAACTGCTGGTATAGAGATTGTTAATCTCTTTGGGGAAAAAACACCTTGAACTTTTATAGATAATCACTTTGTATTTGTTTATGCAGTCACTTGGCAAAGATTTGTTGAATGTGTATGTGTCCAGTATGGCTGAAGCCTCAAAGAGGAGGGAAACAAAAGTCAAAACTCTAGTATTATCAAATAGCAGGTCAACAAGCTACATGGAAATCCAAAGTTATTTTAGTTATTTTAAAGGGGATCTCAGGTAGAGTTCTAAGCCAAAAAGTAAATTTTTCTCAAGCTATAGTTTATAGAGGTAATAATAATAATAATAATAATAATAATAATGATGACTGACAAAATTAAGGCACATGGAAGTTTCACAAGTTGCTCAAGATCACAAAGGGAGCATAGAAAAGAATGTAGAAACAGTTTATGAGTTTTAAAGGCCTAGAACATTTGCTTTATCTGCAATCTGGATAAATTGAAAATTGTGTTTGTTGCCTCAGTTTCTTCATATGTAAGACAGAGAATAACTAAATGAGACAATGTGTAAGTAGTACTTAATAGCATAAATAGCACACAGTAAATCAGCTTAAGTGGGTGGTCTCTACCACAGATGAACTGTTTGTTTCAGGTGTAGCATGGCTCCTGTAGTCTTAGTAACAGAGAATGATCACACATTGCAGGTTAAATTGAACAAATCAAAGCTTTCATCTTAAAAAAATATAAAAACTGAGCTGAAGAATCACCTGATTGATATATCTAAGCCAATTATTCTCAGTTTCCCCCAAGAACACTCGAAGATACTTTTGATTGTCACAACTTTGGGGAAGTGCTACTTATGTCTAGTGGGTCAAGGTCAGGGATGCTGTTAACCTTACAATGCACAGAACAGCCCCCTATGGCAACATATTATCTGTCCTAAAAGTAAACTCTGGTCCAAGGTAATCAGATAAATTAGGAAACCAATTTTGCTTGTGTTGTAATAGAACCATTGAGGTTGTCAGATGTAGATGTGGAGTTTTTTAAAACATAAATGTGCTTGATTGAAAACATAGAAATGACTGGGTACTATAGCATGTTTCTTCAATACAATGTCTCTTTAAAAATAAAAACTCAAGCCGGGCTCGGTGGCTCAGCCTGTAATCCCGCGCTTTGGGAGGCTGAGGTGAGTGGATTGCCTGAGCCCGCGGGTTCAAGACCCGCCTGGTGCAACTTGGCGAGACCTCATCTCTACAATAAATCAAAAATTAGCCGGGCATGGTAGTACGCACCTGTAGTTCCAGCTACTTGGAAGGCTGAGGCTGAGGGATTGTCGGAGCCCAGTAGGTCGAGGCTGCACTGGCCAGGGGCGGCCACTGCACTCCAGTCTGGGTGACAGAGTGAGACTCCAACTCAAAAAAATAATAATAATAATAAAAAATAAAAACTCAGACGTTATTTTAGAGCAGAAGCTTAGATAAATAAAAATGGAAAGATTTTAACATAGAAATTTGTTTTAACAAATAACAAAATATTAACCTATTTTCTAGGTTTGAATGCAAGACTATGGGGGTTATACCAGCCCTGGATATTTATAAAAAGACTAAATTCAAAGAGCATCCCTACAGATGTATCTTGGTCATTTAAAATTCAAGAGACAAGAAAAAATGGACTTAAAACTAAATGGATTTGAATAAGATTTTAATTAAAAAGCCAAAAAGAAAAAAAAAAAGAGCTTCAATCAGGGAAGAGTGGCAATTTTGCTTTGTGAGGCTTTTACTTGTTTATAGAGATGCACACATACAAAGTGACTAAGTACAAAGAAGGGGGTCATCGTGACCCAAAAAGCAAATATCACAATGTCAGTGTTTTAATTAAAGATGGCACTTAGGAACATCAGACTGGTGGTGAAAACTAAAGAGGCTAATATTCATTTATGGGCAAATAAGGATTTTGTTATCTTTACCATTCTGAACAACAAAAAATAGATTAAAAAAAGAATTGTGACTTGCTTTTGATACATTTTACAATTCACAAAGTACTCTGATATTATCTCATTTACTTATAGAATAATATAGGAAAACTTATTTTTTCATAATGACTGTTTTCACCCAGGTGTTCCAAATACTTGGCTTCTGGTAATGGAGCTCTATTGAACTACTGAATGAATGTGTGGATTCCAAGAGCTCAAGTGGCAGTAATTATAGTCTAAAAACTTCTAACTCACTAATGGTAGTAAGAAGTAGATAGAAGACATAACCTACATCTGAACACAGATTATCATACCACCAACTTAATGCACTGGGAAACAGTAAGTGGATAACTCTAGCTGCTGAGATTCACAGGGAGCCATATAAAACTAAATAAATCACTTATAAAGGCTGTAAACTTGCCAGTGAATCAATTACAATATATTTGCAATTCCTTTCTCTTTGTAACTAAACTAACAATACTGGGGATTTGAAAAATAAACTATCATTGATTGCTTAAAAATCAGTTCTTGAGGTGGTGAAAGACACCCCAGTCACCATTCATTAGCAAGGCCTTCATTATATCATTTAAAGCATGCATTTGTTAAATAATAAAAAGGATTCTCTACACAGAAACATTATAATGCTAACCCATTATCAGTAAGGCATACATTTTGAGCTGTTTTTCTAGTAGTTAATATGAGTTTGTATTAAGCAAACCATATGTTCTCTCCAAGCTTCAAGACACAACAGAACTAAGAGTGTAATATATCTATAATACAGTTTATCTTTTCATCATATATAATTAATAAATAGGGGGTTAATGCCATGGCTTTTATCCAGGTCATTGGAAAATTCCTACCTTTCCCTTTAGCAACTATAATATACTTAGAATCAGTGGGAAAAAATTTCAATTGTTTTATATATATACAAAATTCTTCTTTGATCATAACATCTTAGAGCTTGGTAAAGCCTTAAAAATATCTAGTACCAGCCTATATTTTGCAATGAGAAAGCTAAGACTCAGAGAGGTTAAGAGACTCATTCAAGTATACATAGCTAAAGTGGTGGCTCACAAAGGTCTAGAATTCAGGGTTCTGAGCTGCCAATTCAGTGGCATACTACCTCGAGTAGACCATGACCATACAAAAGCATCTCATGCCAACTTACCATAGAGATACTCTGTTAACTTTTTAAAATCAGTCTGCAAGAGATAATACTTCACATTAATGACAACATCTTATACCACCCCAGAATTACCAGTTCTTTCATTACCACCCAATAAAAGAATGCATGAGGAGCCATGTGGCCACTTAAATCCCATCATTCAAACTTGTAAATCTCCCCACATGCCCTGGGCATGTTCACATTCTCCAGGCTGACTCAAAGACATAGACTTAGTCAGAAGGCCATCTACTAATCAAATATCACATGAACTAATTTTTAAAATTCAAATCGAGAATATCCACTCCTTGCTCTCTAATAATAATATTTTCATAAGCTGCTTTCTTGTACAAAACAACTATATATGATTAAAATATGCCTGTACTAGATCTTGACATTTCACTATATAAAACAAAAATTTGAATTGACTGGAAGGAGAGCAAACTGAGTTTGAGCAGAATAAATACAAATTAAGTGAAAGGTCACCCAGAGAAAGACATCTTTCATAATGTTCCAAAGAAATGGCAAACTGAGGTATGGTTTGAACTGATGAGAAGGGGGATGAGAAGTGCAAATATCATATCAATGGCCCAAATTATCAACTTCTTTTTGATCTTCTTTGCAGTCCTTTGCGACTTGGGAGGGGATAATTTCCCACTCCTAGGCTTAGCTATTTGACACGATTTGGCAAAGGGAATGTGGCAAATGTGCCATAGAAACTGAGAAAGTGTTCACACAATTGGGTTCACTCATTTTTGTACTTATGCCTTTTCCACAAAAAAGGACATGCCTAACCTAGCCTGCTACTCCCAGGGAGAGGATGAGAAACACGTGGCGCACAGGTGCCTCAGCTAAGGTGCTCCAATCTGCCCAGCTTTGAACAAAGCCTCAGCCAACACACAGATGCATGTGGTATAATAAGTGATGCTTGGTGATTTAAGCCACTGAATTTTGGAGTAGTTTGTTATGCGGCAATAGCTATTTGATGTATAAGGAGTGGTTTCTCATGATTTGGAGTTATAGATCCAGTCATAGAAAGACATCAGGAGGTGGCTGAGGGTCTTGAGGAGCAAGAGCAGCCCTTCAGATGGGAAAACTCAAAGGCCCTCAGCGGCTTTTTCCCTAGCAAAGAAATCAGATTTGGAGGGTGGGAAGTAGAGAAGGATGTTCCAGGAGTGGCATTAACTTAAATAGAGAGATATATTAGGGTCAGAGTTGGAATAGTAAGTTTCTCTCCTGAGATCACAGGGATTGATGCAAGCAGTAGAGTTATCAGAAACAGGAAGGCTTAGCAGACAGAAGTTGTGTAATGTATTTGTGTCAGTAAATGAATGAATGATCTAATGCAAAACAAAAAACAAAAAGTCAAAAACGAGAATAGCCTAGTGACTGGTCAAAACAAAGAGTTAGAACAGGAAGCTGCGAAAGCTAAGATATGTGTGGGGCTATGGTGTGGAGGGAGATTCAAGCACAAGTCGGATAAAACAGTGTATCTAGGCGAGTGTAGGTGGTTGTCTGTAAGAAAAGCACTGTTGATAAGGTTTGTGTGACAGAGTAACACGAAGGACTGTTTGAGACCTTTTCCTGTCTCTAGAGATTATAGCTGAGATCAAGCCTTGTTTAGAATACAGATAAATTATCTCAGGTTGAATTTAAAGACTTATCTCTTGGCTAAAAGATTCCATGCCCCCTGGCATTTTCCATAAAGAGGAGGTACTGAGAGAGAGGAGAGTTGGCTTCTTGGGGGCATGCCTAGGGTCCATCCACAAATGGACACAAAGATACAAACTTTGAGTACCGTTCCTGTGTCAGTGTTCCTATATTTCGGTGTTCCTCCTGTATTCCTAAAAGTGATTATCCCTCCACTTCATCTTCCAAAAGGGAGAAGGAGGGAGATCACTCTATTAGTTATTCCCCCCAATGTTGAGAAAACCAGTTAACACTTGGGCAAGTCTATAAAGAGGAGATATTGTCTTTATCATTGTGCATATTACTCTGCCTCTGAAAGTAATGGAGGGAGATGGAAGGCATAAGAGAAAATATCTCTTACAAAAAAAATGTCTGCCCACTCAAGCTCCTAGTTGAAAACTTTCAGTGAAACTTTCTGCGGGTTATAAAAAGATGGATCCCTCCTAACCAACAGGTCCTAGAGCCAAGGATGCAGAATTGCTAGGATACTGATCACTTGAAACAAAGGAGCTCAAAAAGAAGTGGATATGGGTGTAGAGGGAGGCTTCAGCTAATAGTCAGCTAGGACATGTGCTGAATCTCACATTGGAGTTGCTTGGAGATGATTCCTTCATCATGGGTTGTTGGGATCATCAGTTGTCCATACTGAGTCTTTCAACAGCATGATGATTGCTCAGTAAAAAATTGAGCAATGGGATCAACCAACTTGCCATTGGTGGTCATATGAAGAGATAACTTTTTCTTCTCACTGTTTATTATTTCAGTGTTTGAAGATGTATAGCCTGCTAAAAAGAGGGAAGGAGAGTCAGGCAGACCATAGACCATGTCTCTCCCTCAAGTGTGCAAAACAGTGAATCTCAACTCTACCACACCCAATGCCCTCCATCCTGTTTTCTTTAAAGTTGTAGTAAACTATACATAATATAAAATTCCTCATCTTAACCAATTTTAAGTATACAATTCAGTAGTTTTAAATACTCACATTGTAGTGTAACCAATCTCCAGAACTCTTTTCATCTTGCAAAACTGAAACTATTAAACAACAGCTCCCCATTTCTCCTACCTGCCAGTCCCTGGAAACACCCATTCTATTTTCTGTCGCTATGATTTTGACTATTCTAGGTACCACATACATTTTAGTGGAACCATACAGTGTTTATCCTTTTATTTCTGACTTATATTACTTAGCATAATGAGCTCAATGTTCATCCATGTTGTAGCATGTGTCAGAATGCCCTTCTTTTTTAAGGCTGAATAATAGTCCATTGTATGTAGATACCACACTTTGTTTATCTATTCATCCATGGATGGACATTTGGGTTGCCTCCACCTTTTGACTGTTGTGAATAATGCTGCTATGAGCATGGATGTATGAGAGGGGATCCCCAGAAAACAAGAATTATTTTTTGGAAGGCAGGCCCCTTGTAGTACAAGCTTCCCCCGCTAGGTAAGTAGTAACTAGTAACCCGTCAGCATCAGTGTACCAGCTAGCATTGTTGTAAGAGGCTGTGTTTCACTTCAGTGAATTTTTTTCGTAGATTCTTTCAATGCATTTGCCTATTTCATGAGAGATGATTTAAGAGCTCACCTGCCCACACTGAGCTGAGCGTTCAGCAACTTTTGACCAAAAACGGCATGACTCCCATACCCCACCTTCCCTATTAACCTGATCTTGATCTTGCCCCCAGCGACTTTTCTTTGTTTCCTCTATGAAAAAAGTCCTCAAAGGGAAACATTTTTGCCGATGTGGAAGAGATGAAACAAAACCCAGCAAAAGTACTAAAATTGACGAGCTCACAAACTGTGTTGAGCAGCGAAAAAAGTGTCTTGATAGGTGTACTGCATCAAACAGAGAGTACTTCAAAGGTGACTGAAGTTTAAATATGTAAGAAGAAATACACAATTTTTAGTAAATAATTCCTGGTTTTGAGGGGGGCTCCCCCTTGTACAAATATCTCTTCAAGATACCGCTTTCAGTTCTTTGGGTCTATACTCAAAAATAGAATTCTTGGATTATACAATAACTTTATTTTGAATTTTTAAGCAACACCCACCCTCCACCCCATTTATTTGTGTTTTTTTTTTTTTTTTTTTTAGTTGGAGTCTCACTCCATTGCCCAGGGTAGAGTGCAGTGGCATGCTCACGGCCACCCCAGCGTCGACCTGCTGGGCTCCAGCGATCCTTCCACCTCAGCCTTCCAAGTAGCTGGAACTACAGGCACGCGCTGCCACACCCGGCTTTTTTTTTTTTTTTTTAATTGTAGAGATGAGGTCTTGCCAAGTTGCCTGTGCCGGTCTTGACCCTGCGGGCTCAGGCATCCCCTTGCCTCGGCCTCCCAAAGTGCTGGGATTACAGGCTGAACCACCAAGTCCGGCCAATCATCCTGTCTTTTAAAGGAATATTTTATATTGTCTCCTTTGCTATACTGAAACATAATTCATGGCTTATATAATCTATCTTCACAGGTTATTTTTTGTAGCTCCTTTTATTTTATTTATTTATTTATCTCTCTTTATTTCAATAGGTTAAGGGGTTTAAATTGTGTTATAAAAGGAAAGTAATTCACAATATAAAATATATTTTAAATGTAAATGTTTGGACACGACCACGCTAGAGTCAGATGCTTACTTATTCCTACTTATAGTAAATAAATTTGAATTCAAAATAACTTTTAAAAAAAGAAACTTTAAGAAATAGGAAAATAAATTTTTAAAAGAAAAAACTTTAAATGCATATTACTAAGTGAAAGAAGCCCATTGGAAAAGGCTACATACTGAAAATATTAGGGTTCTGATTCTAACTACAGTATATGACATTCTGGAAAAGGTAAAACCATGGAGACAGAAAAAAATAAAAACCCAGTGGTTGCCAGGGGTTGGAGGCAGAAAGGATGAATAGGCAGAATACAGGAGATTTTTAGGGCAGTGAAACTCCTCTGTATGTTAGTATAATGGTAGATACATGTCATTATACATTTGTCCGGTCGTGTGGACAACATCATGAGCCCCAGCATAAACTATGGACTTTGGGTGATTACAATGCATCAATGTAGATTCACTAACGTAACAAATGTCTTACTCTGGTGAGGGTGTTGAACGGGGAAAAGACTGTGGGAGAGGAGATATATGGGAACTCTCTGTGCTTTCTGCTCAATTTTGCTGTGAACCTAAAGCTATATATAGTCTATATTAGTAATAATACTTTAAAAAGTCAAGAGCAGAAACCAGGTAATTTTCAACTACAAAAAAAGAAATAAGGTAATATTCAACTGAATATTGTTGAAACTTTTAAAATTTTTGACATTTTGAAATAAAGTCCAAATAGTTATGTTCATATATATTCATACATACTCTTGGGATTGCCATAATAGAGACAGGAACATATGCAGACAAATTCAAGAGTGTTACGTTGACCACACGAATGTGAGTGACATTACTATTAGTGGCATGATTTTCCAGATGGCAAACAATTCATAGTGAAACTCCAAACAAAATAGTTCATTGTATATGGTAGTAACATTTACATTTCTGGAAAATACAGTGATTGTTAAAATTGTGCAAAAACGTTTTAAAATTAAAAATGAGTTATGTTCTGCACTTCATAATTATTAACAAGTTCCTACCATCATGGATGTACAGTGGGATATTTGAAAGTAACGCAGAAAGTAAGATCATTTTCCATAGCTCAGTTTTGTCTCACACACTGTATATCAATTCTAACCTCCTCCCACTAAAAGTCAAGAGTGTCCCCCAAACATTAGGATCATACCCCACAAATGTCCTTTAGAATAGCAACTGTCTCAAATGATATCATGTAAAAACCAATCCAAACATCATTTAAAAACATAATGTTCAGATGAAATATTTCCATTTTTATGTACTCCAAAATGGGACACATTGAATTAAGCTGAAGAAACAATAAAAAATATTCACACAACAGTGGTAAAGAATATTTGCAATATCCATTGAATAAGTATGAAAAGTTGATCTCTGTGTGAAATTCACATGCAAACCGTATATCTAAAGTTAACATCAATGAATCCTATTTTAAATCTACAGATTTAAGGTGAATTTTGCATCGTTTAAATTTTTTACAATTCTTTGAAACTGCTATGTCATTGCTAATAATTCTAGTGCATACAAGATGAAAACCAGGCAAAACATTTGAGATATATGAACCTTAATACCAAGTATAAATATATCTTTATTAAAATATTTTTAAACCTTTTGTTTGGAAATAATTTTAACCTTATATTAGCTGCATAAATAGTATAAAGCATTGTCATGTGCTCTTTATCTAGATTCACCAGTTAGTATTCTTCCTCATTTATTTTATTATTCTTTCTGTAGGTAGACATAGACAGTGATTTTTCTTCCTCAATCATTTAAAGTAAGTTGGAGAAATTATTCCCTTTACCCCTGGATGCATCAATGTGTATTTTGTAAGAACGGAGTTATTCTCTTACACAGCCACAATATCAAAATCAAGAAATTTAACCTTAATACAATGCTGTTATTTAATTTATAATCCATATTTCAATTTTGCCAATTTAATAATGTCCTTTATAGCAATTCTTTAAACGTCCAAGATCTTGTCCAGGGCCGCATAGTACATTTAGTTGTCATGTTGCTTTAGCGTCCTTTAATCTGAAAAAGTCCTACAGCCTTTGTTTGTGACCCTGATATTTTTAAAGAATTATTGAATGACCCTCCATTTGGGTTTGTCTAATGTTTTCTAACAATTATATTCAGATTATGTTTTTTGGCAGGAATACCACAAAAGTAATGGTGTGCCCTTCTCAGTACATCCTATCAAGATACATAATGTTTCTCCCACTATGAGTGGTATAGAATATCTTCACTAGAAAAAAAAAAAGAAAAGCAAGCTCATGCAAATTAATAAAACTTAGTGTTCAATTTTGGTGCTTCTTCATAAATAAGCAAAAACATAAGTTAATTTGACCTAAACACAGTATTTTATTTGAAAAGGAAGTCAGTCCCTAGTCGACATAACCTATTGAATCTCACCTTTATTGATATGAGCTGAGAGTTTTGAATTCAGATTTAAATGATGTTGAAAACTAATGTGCCTGGTGATACAACCTGTCAAAGGCCTAGATGGAACTTAGCTGGTGGCCAAAGGATACTGTATACATCAGAAGGAAAGGAGACAACCTCATGAGACTGTGTATTGGGTCTCTACGAAGGGTTAGCTGCAAAAAAAAAGCTTTCCGAAATGCTCAACAAAATGAAAAGGATGAGATTCATTTTTTTTCTCTCATTTTGCTTCCATCTGATTTTGTTATGCTAGCAAAGTACTTGAAGTAAAGCATCTATTAATCTTGGAACAACCACTGAATTTAATTACCATGTCTAATGTTAGCTTGTACAAAGTGTTATAGGGATATGTTTTCTTCCATAAGAAGTACAGTACAATATGTTCTTCTATTTCAAATCCATTTCACTTAATTCCAGTGCTTTGACAGGAAAAAGCAACACTGCTGCCGACCTTCATATTCAGGCTGCTATCTCCCTCTGAACTGCACACCTGAGAAAAATCACATCCCACTTGCCATTATCTCAACGTGCTGCTATGTAGAACTATTTCTATTTGCCCTACCCTCCGCAAAAAAAAAGTTAAATAAGGAGAGCATGAATAATTGCTGCATTTCAAGAGACCATGATGAATTTTATTAGTGTACAAAGCATATTGCATGAATTTACCAGGGGTCTTTATTCTGAGCTCACATATGTTCTGCAAAGCTGTCACTTTAAACTGCTCATAGAGTGCTGCGGAGTGGCTCATTCCATTTCCTTGTATGGCTATTCACCTTTTCGGGTGGGGTGGTGGGTGGGTATTAAACGCCACATGCTGTGATGGGAATTTATACAAAGTTTATACTTCTCTGCACATTTTTAGAAGAAGCAAGTAGAGATGAAAACAGAAAGTCATATTGATTCTCTCTGGGAGTCTCTTAAATTAAGAGGCTGTTTAAAACTGGAAGGTTATTTGATGGGATGTTGGGTAACAGGTACAACATGTACATGGAAAGTAACACTTTGACAGTTGTGAAATGACAGCCCTCCATCTTCCCGAAAGAGTGAAGGAAAGAAATGTAAAGTGTCAAAAGAGGTGTTTAAGTTACATATATTTTTTAAAATTACTATTTGTTCAGATTTGTCAAATAATATCTTTTCTTTTCTTTATATACAATATTTTTTATTGTGATATTGAGGGGTACAGTTAAGGGTTAGGTACACAAATATGTCTCGTTCAGGCACCCTTGTTGATAAGAAGTGTCCCCCCATCCCCAGACAGGTCAAATAATATCTTTTCTTTGGAGAGTCTAAGGAGAAGATGACTCCCATGCATATTTGAAATCCTACTCACAAAGATAGGGTAGAAAACATCTCAACTTTTTTTTAACCTTTGAGGCTTTAGTGCAAACAGGTGATCTTATGAGGTCTAATCAGAAAGTTATTCCAAACAAATATAACAACATTGTCTTCACCATTAACCATGTTTTCCTGGGTTTTCCACCATACTTAAGTTCTGATCATTATTGAAATTGGCTTTATGGTATAATAAAATATATCATGTCTCAGTTTCACTCCTTTTTATCAAAAACTGTTGTACATTTTTTAATGAAACCACACACACTGAGGCTTTCCAAATATGACAATCAATAATAACAAGTAATATGAGAGAATCATCCAATACTTAAGCTATGCTGATGATAATTACATATTTTAATGATTATATTTGTAATATTTAGGTCATGACTCCTTCACTCTTATATCCATTGATAACATTTCCTTTCTGATTCTGTTTCTGTCTGCTCACCTTCATATCCCCTACTTTGCTGCCCACGTAGCCAGTTGCCTCCCTTCCCTATCATGTGCCTTTGCTGCCACTGCTCCTTCCATCTGAAAGTCATTCCTTGTCCTGCTGCCACCATTACTTTTCCACACTCCCATCTCCAGAGCTCTAAATCTTCCTCATCCTTCTGGACTCGGTTTAAATGCACCTCCTGGACTGAATATAGTCTCTACCTTCTCTATTTCCCCATAGTCCTTTAATTACATCTTTCTGGTTATACATCTCATCTTCTGTGTTTTGTGCCTTTTGTTCCTTCATTTATGCAGTGGTTATTTATTTACTGTCTCTTTTGAGCTAGGTGGCATGTGCCAGGGATATCTATAAATAAAACACTTTGTAGATTTGGGTTCTCAGGAAGCTCACATTCTCTCAGGAAATACAGACATTAGGGAAAGAATTACAAAAAAAAAAATGACGAATTCTATAAAAGAGAACACACAGGATGATACTGGTGTGCCTAACAGGTTATGTCTCTAATTTAATCTAATGAGTCAGAAATGTCTGTCCTTGGTCCAAAGGGATCAAGTTATGTGGCGTGAAGGCTGAGTTATACTTTACTTGTTTGTGTCCTAGGAGATAAAATGCATTGTTCTGGAAAGCCCTGAGCAACCCACTCACATCCATACATAGACTGAGACTTCAGAAAGCATATGACTCAATTGCAAATAATGAGGATAAACACTGAGTTCACAGTGTGCATATGTAAGAGTCCGCCAAGGTTCACAAAGATTTGAAGCTGCCTGTTTATAGGACAAACTTTTCTTGAGTCCTCTCTGCAGGCCTGGCCTTGTGTCAAGTGCTAGGATTACGGTGCTGCTGATGACATACTCTCTTCTTCAAGGAGCTCATGTTCTAGCAGGTAAGACACACCCATGAACAAATAATTGGTTTTTGATCCATGTAGCTGTCTGTCTGGCTGAGTGCCACTGGCTTTGTGCTCTCTTACCAGATCCCTTCAGTTCCAGACCCTCTCTGGGTACTTCACTATCAAAGGAATCATCCAGTGTCTTTTCCAAGTGGCTCTTGTGTGACACTTAGAGACTTTGTGAGCAATACTGAGTTTTGCCAGACAGGGTATCTGAATATTTAATAGGGCATTATTTGTGTCTACTGAGGGCCTACCTACATTGAGACAGCGGCAAAGGCAGAGATCTTCTAGTAATCTATTTTATCTTCTTATGCATTTCTTTTTTTTAATCTCAAAGACTCGTTTTCATGAAAGAATATCTTAGCACTTTTGTTTCAAAGGAATTTGGAGAATAGAAGGAAGAGTGGAATCCACAGCTTTTTCTCTTTTGGAGTTCTGTAAATATATGAGAAACAGAGAATCTCCAATAGCTATGAGATCATATTATAACACTTTGTACTACCAGAATAGTAAGCTCCCTGAGGGCAGACAGTCTCTTACCTTCTCTGTATCTCCCAAATAATTTAGTGCAAAGCCTTTTACATAATATGCACTCAATCAATAGAGTGAGTGTATGAGTGAATGAAGAACAGACAAATGAACAACAAAAGGAATAAATCAATTAGTTGGAGAGGCTAAGTAATAGGACATCAGTGACTCTTGAAGTACACTTAGACAATGGAACTTAAAGAAATTATGTAATTCCACTATTCTTATTGCAAGAGGACTTTAATATTTCATCAGTATGGCCAATATTGTTATAATTAAGATAAGATTTATCTATGACCTAAAATTAAAATTGATTACTTTTCATAAAGTCTTTTTTATATAAGAAAAGAGATCATGACTACTCAGAAAATGATGAATAAGAAATAGAAACCATTAAAACCACTAACCCCAAGGAGTTCTAAGTTTCTGTCTGATGCCACATCTGAAATGTATAGCAGTAGAACCAAAATAAAGCAGATGATTGCCATTTCTCCAAATAGAGTTGAATATATAAAAGTTTTCTCTTTTTTTCTGTAGTAAATGAATTAATTGTGAAGGATAGTAGGAAATGGAGCGGGAAGAAGGCATAAAGAAAATTTTTCTATAGAGGAAGTACTTATTTCTCCCAAACAAATTTGTCTGTGTTCAAAGTCATGTTACTAGTCTTTTTACCCTCTGGGTTGCCCAATCATTTGAAAACATATGAACAATCTTTCCCTACTTTACTCTTTAAAGTCATGGTTCCTGTGATAAATCACTGAGTATGATCGACTCCAAATTGAACAATTATAAAGCTATAAGAAAGCGATTGGCAGTAGTGGAAAACTGTCAGGGAAGAGGGAGTGGGATTGGCAGTTGAGGGAAACTGCTAGGGGAGGGAGGGGCATACCTCATCAACAAGGGTACCTGCATGATCAATGTTTATATATCTAACCCTGAATTGTACCGCACATCTCCATAATAAATAATAATAATAAACAAAATAAAA
>CAUYQG010064476.1:0-65081 GCA_963574415.1 Tarsius wallacei | reverse complement strand
GCCTCAGCCTTCCAAGTAGCTGGAACTACAGGCACGCGCTACCACACCCGGCTAATTTTTGATTTATTGTAGAGATGAGGTCTCGCCAAGTTGCCCGGGCGGGTCTCGAACCTGTGGGCTCAGGCAACCCACTCACCTCGGCCTCCCAAAGTGCTGGGATTACAGGCTGAGCCACCAAGCCTGGCCTAAAACATAAGATTAAATAAATGCAAATAATGGTAATATTTATAATCTCATTCAATAAGACTACTAGAGAGAGGCAGCTCCAGGGATGTTTTCCATCAGCTAAAATGCTGGGATCAGCACCTTTTATGGATACAAGATGACTGCAAAAATTCCAGACATTACATTCTCCTGCAACAAAATTCCAAAGTAGTCATTGAGGGGTTATAGGTGTCTCTTTTAAAAATATTCTCCTCCAGACTGGGCAGCATAGGAAAACCTCATTTCTACAAAGAAAAAAAAAATCAAAAAATTAGCTGGACATGGTGATATTAGCCTGTAGTCCCAGCTACTCAGGAGACTGAGGT
This sequence comes from Tarsius wallacei, assembly GCA_963574415.1. Classification (NCBI taxonomy): domain Eukaryota; kingdom Metazoa; phylum Chordata; class Mammalia; order Primates; family Tarsiidae; genus Tarsius; species Tarsius wallacei. The sequence goes on along the minus strand of CAUYQG010064476.1, from coordinate 64,551 downwards.
AGAAGGATCGCCTGAGTCCAGGAGGTCAAGGCTGTGGTGAGCCATGATGCCACTGTACTCCAGCCTGGGTGACAGAACAAGACCCCAATTCTCTCTCTCTCTCTCTCTCCATATATATATTTAAATATACATATTATATATAATGTTATAAATATATGTATTATATATTAATATTTAAATACTTATATATTTAAATATAATTTATATATAATGTTATATAAATAAATAAATATTCTCTAGAAGCTCCTCCCCAGCATATTTCCCTGTGGGATCTTTGGCTTGGATCACATTATATATCCAGGTCCTATCTGGAAGAACTAGAGGCCTGAAAAGAGGGTTTCTGGCATTTTCAGCCACTATAATGAGAGGAAGGCACTATCAACAAGTTATTAGTGGGTAAATGCTATTGAGCTAGCAATTAATGTACACAGGATGGGTGCCCCTGTGTGGTACCCCAGCCTTGTGCTATGGCTGGGGGGGCTGGTGGAGGCAGAGGTAGTCAGAATTCTCAGAGAAGGATAGATTGTGCCCTCGCCCACAGTCGGTTCATTCTACTGGATTTCACACATGTGGAATGAGACAGGTTGTAGAATGCATGTCTAGTGTGCTCACCGAGTGCATTCCAACCCTGACAAAAGGAAGTCACTGAGGTGAACCTCTTTGCCATGATACCCATGATGTGTGCATCAATCCACAGTGTTTTTTTAAGATCTACAATAGCCAAAAGTAGTGAGAAGCTGAGAAACAAAAATTCCAGGTTATCGAAAGGAAGTTTTAAACAGCCTCAGACAGTACAATCAGGAAATAAAATAGTGTGGTAGAAGGAGGTGGGAGAAGAAAAAGGTGGTGAAGAGAGGCTTTGGTGTTGCGGGGAGAGGAAGACAGCAGGAAAGGGAGACACAGTGGGAAGCTCGGGAGCGGAGTGGGTCGGGGAGCAAAACTTCTTAAATCAAGCCGGGTGCAGCGGGAGACCGCGGCAAGACAGGAGGGACAAGGTGCGGGGAGGAGATAGCCGAGATTAATGAGCTCAGGCAACGCCAGGCGGGCTCCCGCGGCGAGGCCGGGACATGACAGCAAGAGCCCGAAGACGCCCCTCTCTTTCGAGGTCAGTTATTTATTTATTTTGTAACGGAACCTAACAAATTCTAAAACCAGATAAATCCAATTACCCGTGTTTTGCCTTCAGGGAGTGCGAAAGATTAATGGTGGTATTTTGGCAGTAGCATAAAAAGAAATAGGTGGTAATAACAAAAAGGGCTGTAAAATGCCCAGAGAGCAGCTGCAGCTCTCTAGCCAGGCCCAGCTGGCCCCCTTGAGCCCTGTCCCAGGCCACCTCGCAGCCTCCTGTGAGAGAGTGAGCTGGGCCCAGGGAGACCTTCCAGTCCTTCTTCGTGGGGCCTGCTGTCTGAGGGAGCAGCAGGAGCGCCCAGTGCCCTTTCTTAGCTGATGCGCCTTTTCACGCTCTTGTTTGCTAGCTCCTGCAGACAACTTTTAATTCTTGTGTGCTAGAGTTCATATTCTCTCCAGCTGACAGATTAAGAGCCTGAGGGCAGAAAAAGGGCCTTGAACCCACTTCTCCTGATGCTGTTTGTGCTTTCCTGTGCTGTCACTGGGATAACTACCTTGGGAGGTATTTACCTAGACTCTTGTGCATCGTTGTGCATCAGGTGCTGTTTGCCATAGCCCTTCTAGGCCTTGCTATGCTGTGCTGGGATGGTGACTCTGCAGGGGAGGGAGTGGGTGCCCATGGAGTGCACCAGTCTTCTTTTGTGTTTGTGGTTTTGTCCTGTGAAGTTTCATTGCATAAGACTCCCTATGTCTTCCCAGCACAGCTTTTGGCTTATGAAATGTTTCTTCCAAAATGCCTTGCTTGATATTCACACGTTCTGCTTTTTAAAAAATGTAATTATTTTTATTGAGATATAATTCACATACCATAAAATCCACCCTTTAAAAGTGTACAATTCAGTGGGTTTTAGTATATTCATAAGGCAGTGTAACCATTACTACTATCTAATTCCAGAACATTTTCATCCCTCCTAATAGAAATGCCGTACCCATTAGCAGCCACTCCTCATTTCTCCCTTCTACCTAGCCCCTGGCAACCACCAAATGCTTTCTGTCTCAGTGAATTTGCTTATTCTGGACATTTCATATATATGCATGGACTCATACAATGAATACACATGCTCTGCTTTTAACTGTTCTTTTATTTGTTCATTCTTTTATTCACTCACTCCCTCTCTCATTCATTCTACAAATGTTTTCTGAGCTCTTGTCATGGTTCTAGTATTTTGTTAGGCACTGTGGGTAGAACAAGCATGGTGTCTACCTTTAAAAAGCTCATAATTTCAAGTTAGAGAGATAGAAGCAAACAGTTCAACATATCTTGGGATGTGCTAAGATCCTCTGGAAAAGGGCTCATATATTATCAGGCTCTACCTGGTTCTGGTGGTTCTATGCATAGTGTCTTCAGGCTCAGAACCAACCTTTACACCCAGGAGACTTAGGGAGTGCAGCCTATCTGCCTGGCACTCTGCACCATTTTCTATGATTCTAGTCCATCTCCAACATTGGTACCTAACTTCTGAGGGCAGGCCCATTTGGCACCCTAAATGTTATCCTGTGTTTGGATCATCAAGAGGAGTTGTTAAAATAGGCTGCTGGGCCTCAACCCAGAGTTTCTCATTTAGTAGGTCTGGGTACAGGTCTGAGAATTTGCATTTCTCACATGTTTCTAGGTGACGCTGATGCTGCTTGCTTAAGGACCACTCTTTGAGAACCACTATCCTAGATTATACTCTTTCCTTGTTGGTCTCTGTCCTGGTGTCCTGCCTACTAAATTACTCCTTTTAAAGCCAAGACTTTTCCTTTCTTTTACTAGTCACTTATCAAGGACCCAGGCTTTGTGATTAAATCCAGGCTCAAGACTTAAGGCCCAGATCACTGACTGTCTACTTACATTCCCAAACATTGCCTATTTCTGAGTTTGATGGTCTTCTTTGATGCCTACCAATGTACTGTATCTTGCCACATCCCGTGTATACTTCTTCTATCTATTGTATATTTTACCAAAATCCACAGTTAGCGCCTAGGCCTAATTCAGTCTGATTTTTTCTTCCACCAGTAGTTAAATGAGTCATACACAACACTGTCCAAAGATAAGACAGCAGTCAATCCAAGATGTCATTGTCATCCTATCTATGCCCAGCTTTCCTACTTCTTAAGATGGTTAGAGTGACAATTTTGTTTTTCAACTCTAGCATTTTCTGTTGGCAGGTCTAAGTTGAGAAAGGAGGTGTAATAGATACCTCTATAGACTTTATAATTTAAATCTTCTCATATGAATCCTCTGGTAAGGTTGGTAGTGATTGAGGAATCATAACTAAGAATGTCTAGATTCTTAGGAATTTCTGAAAGATCAAAAAATTTCAGCCAACCCCGGCCCCCCAAAAAAACCCCATCAAAAACCATTAGATTGCTGGAGATATTGTAAAGTAGAGTTAACTGACTTTAAAAAAAATTAAGACCTTTGACTTTGAAATGCTTATTTTTACTTTTAGAAAATGAATGTTTCCCTGACAGTAAAGTATACATACTGTATGATTCCAGTTTTATGAAGCTTAAGAACAAGCACAACAAATCAGTGATGATAGAAGTTAGTATAGGTATCTCAGGGGTGTAGGAAGAGGCTTGAAGGTCAATGCACAAAAATTGGTGTGAGAAAAACTTGCAGCATGGTTGAAATGTTCTATATTTTGATCCAGGCGTGGTTAACCAAGTGTATAGATGTGTAAAAATATTACTGAGCTGAACTCTTAAGATCAGTTGCTCTTTATATGTACTTCATGTTACTAATGTTATTCCTTAATAAACATAATACTAAAAAACAGTGATACAAAAACAGTTTAAACATGAATGTTAAAATTGCATTATAAAGAAGTAAAAGCATATTTTATCCATTTAATTAAATTAGTAAATTAAAGATTTCATTGTGCTTTTAACTTATTGTGAGATAATTTTCAAGACTAGTGACATAGAATTAACCCTAATCACAAAACAGGGAAACATATTAAAACAACTTTTAAAAAGTGACCACTCCACATAGAGATGGAGGTGGAGGTAGTTGAACTTCTCCCAAAAGTCATAGAGTGCCATAGATTAAATGCTTGTTTTGTACATAAAGAACCAGTGGGTCTACTCTTATTTATTTCACTTTAGAGCAGAAGTACCAGGATTTGAAGTGATCTGAGTCGGCCCTTGAATTACACTAATCACTACCACCACCACAGCAGGAAACCTTGCCCAAAAAGGCAGAGCTGGATAAACAAAGTCACTGTTCTACTTCATGGAAATTAGACATCCCCAGTCATAGTAGTGAGCTCTTCATTCAGACTCCAAGGAAAGGTGACCATGACTAATTTAGTCCCAGGTATTCTAACAACCTGAAAACCTACAGCTTCTAGATGTAGAATTTTTTAGAGGAAATTGGGTACCTCAGAACACTGTTTTGTAATCTTCTTCCCTAATTCTCAAGAGGAAGCATCTGCCTTCCAACTCCACCTGTTGCTACGCCAGTGTTCTCTCCATCTTAGGTCTCCTTCAGGACCTGAAAGACTCTCTTCTATAACTTAGGTAGGAAGTAACAAGTCAGGCTAAACAGGAAAACATGCTAACTACCCCAGAGTTAACCAAGAGCATATATTTCTGAGGCCCAGTCTTCAGCTTTAATCAATAGATAGTAATTAACATAGAGAACAATAACTGTCTTATTAAATCAACAATGATAAAAACAGGCCATAGCTGCTATTGAATGCTAATTGTCACTTGATGACTCCACACTGTTTCTGAGAATGAGCAGGCATGTGCAAGGTATAATACAGTGTTTCCAATACATGCCGTGATGTTAAATCCTCGTTATGGTGTGTTAATAATCAATTTGTCTAATTAACTCCACATCGACACTCAGAAGCCAGCCTTGCTGGCCACAGATGATGGATTAGTTATGGTAGCTTGGGCTTGATTACTGGGAGCAGTGCATTTCTCTATGCTCTGGTGGGCTGATCTCCAGGGGTCAGCAAAACAACCTCTGGGGCCTGATGTGAAGCTCCCTCACATGTTACAATAAAATAAGAATGAGAGGAATAATGCTGCCTTAGTTAAAGTTTCATTTTGTACCTATTAGAAGACTCTGATCTGTTGTTCGTCTTGCTAAACAACATGCTGCCCACCACAATGAGATCCTCAGTCCCTTCATGAAGGATGGAGGCAGGTTGAACATAGCCTTCACTCTTCCCTTTCTGCTTTCCCCACTCAAATGGCGCTACAAAATGTTGGATGGTCTTCCATGACACTCTCTTTACTTTCACACTCACATAGCTTATTTCCCCATATTTCTCTTCCATCAATTTATACCTCTTCATTCCATCACGTTCCTTCAGCTTCTGAAGGTCAAAGTATACTAATTTGTGCAAGTTTTCCTATTTTTACAATGCATCTCTTTTTATTCTGCTTTCTTTTCAAGTTTCTTGTCTTGGATATGTAGATTGTGTGTTCAAGTCTAGAAACAGCGAATTTTACTTACCTTTCTCTTGATAACTACACACAGAAATTCAGTGATGTCCATGCCTGTCCAGAGTGCTAATACATCAACAGTAGAAGGAAAGCTGCTGCTGATTCTGGTTTCCATGTTCCACATTGCTATGGTTTGGCTAGGCCATGGAAATTCAAAGTCATATAGAAAAGGCACCCCTGGGGTTGGGGTCAGCATAAACCCTTATGAGAGGCAGTCTCTTGGCAGTGATGATATTGAAAAGCTGTCTTTTAGTTACCTATTGATAGTGTCCTATTTCAAAGGAGTATAAGGAGACTGAGGAGGGGGATATCTATCTGTCTGTCTGTCTATCTATCTGTCTGTCTATATCATGTGTTAACATCAATTAGAACTTGGCAAGACTACACTTTATATTACAATAAAAAAGTAATGGGAGATGGATCTGAGATCTGAATATTAACATAACATTACTAAAAGCATCAGAAAAATAAAGAATTTCACACATACACACACACATACTTACATAATCTTGAAAGTGGAAAATATTTTGTAATTAAGAGGAAAAACTGAAAAGCAATAAAGGAAAAGATTGATATATTGATAAATTGGTCTCATTAAACATGAAAGGTCTATACAGAAAGGATAATATAAGCAGTAGAACAGCAAGTAGTAGACTGGGAAAACGCGATTAGCAATATTTATAACATTAATATCCAATATTTATAACATTATATAAAGAACAGCTACATTATCACCACCAAAAAAAGATAAATCACCCAATAGAAAGTAGACAAAGGATAAGAATGAGCAATTACTTGAAATAAAATAGTGAATGCAAATGTGGAAAGATGCTGAACCTTATGAGTAATCAGGGAAATACAAATTAAAACACAAAATATAAATTACCTTTCAAAAACTAATAAAAAAACAATAGTTTGTGTCAGTGAGACTCAAGGGAGAGGCAGTTCTTGGACGCCACTGCTGCGAATATAAATGTGTGACTCTTTTGAAGAAGGCAGTTGTCCATGCTATAAAAATTAGAGACTTAAATGCTGACTGATTTCCAGTCCCAGCCACTGGAGGGGAAATTTAGGGAAATTTTGGGGAGGTACTCCCGATGATCCAACCCCATAAGGATTGGTGACCAGGTAAAAATGTGGAAACCACCTAAATGGCTAAATTGCCTGAAGTCTTGCCAGCCTTTCCATGTCATGCCTTGCAGCTGTTGCAAAGAATGAGGTATTGCAGCACATGTCAATGACAGAAATGTACACATCTCACTGCAGATTGTATAACAGGGCATATGACATGCTTATAACCCACATATATGTGTATACATATTCACATACATAGCATGAAAATGGGTAGATAGGGCTCTGGTAGTTGACACAAAACAAGACACGAGTCCTCTGAGGAGGTGAATGTGAATAAGGTAGCAAGATAAAGATAGGATGCATATGTTCTTTACATTTCTCTATTATATAAATCTCATATCTTTTGAATTGATATAATTTTTTAATGTATTTTTGAGAAGGAAAATAGGGATAGTAACATAAAGAACAAAGTTCATGCACATGACCTGGAGGGCAATGTGATTAGTCGTGTAAGTTACAGCATCTGTCTCATGAAGCTAAATCAGCTGCAGGGAGATGCGTAATTGGTTCTCACACTTAGATCATAGCAAAGTTTCCCAAGAGTAACACAGATGACTCTGTGTTGTGCAATAGTGCATAGAACTCCATTGTTCTACATTTTCAGCCAGCTCCTCAGGGTACTGCCTTCACCTACCAAGAGGGTCTCATCCCTTTTGCCTGTTTTTCTCATAACTCAGTGGCTACCATGAGTTTGTATAGGAATCAGCCAAGCCACAAGCAGTTTGACGTCCTTGTCTTGCAAGGTGCCTTGGTGAGGGGCTGTGTGATTGAGGTCAGGTGAAGAGCCTGCTTTCTGGAATAGCAGCTCACTTTCTGCTGGGACTTGTCTCTCAGTCTGCTCTCAGATTCAAAGATTAGGACATAGGAATGAAGGTATCCTGGTTATAATTGCAACAAGGTTGTATTCCTGGTTATTCCTCCATAGGCAAGAAATCAGATAGCATTTGGTAAATCTAAATAATTCCATAAATATTATACTGGAACAGAAAGTTTAATGGTCACAAGAAATTAACCATGTTATGTAGTAAGATTTTTTAAAATCACTATTTTTTATTTCTTCAGAAGAGTTGCAAAAACAGTCAGGAAATGCAATCAGATGTTCAAATGTAGTCACATGTAGGTGTTACCGAGTTCAGAATGGATCATTGACATTGACTTATAACTGGGAAGACACTAAGCATTGTGGAGGTATCAAAGCATCTCTGTCGCAGATCTGGATGGAGCAGAGACCCACAAGACAGTTCTCTTTTCCTGTAGAGGGTGAGGAACAAATACTTCTTTTGTGCCTTCTCCATTCGTGGCAGGGAATGGGTGCAAGCACCTTGCCGGGGGTCATCCCTCTCACCTCCTAACAGCAGATACAATTGAGAACTTGTTTCGTGAGAGCAGTGAGATGGATTATATGGCCTCTGGCTCTTTGAGACAATCAAGTTGTCCTTCACACTCCAAGTGGATGTAATTAACTGCACTGATAGGATGTTATGCCAATAGCAACACAGCACTGATAGGATGTTATGCCAATAGCAACGCAGAAAACACCGGAAAATGATGAGAAAGGATGCCTAGTGAACTGTAGCAGAGGCAGAGAGGGGAGGAGTCAGCCAAGAATGCTGGGTGGCTCACCTTCTCTTGTGGATGACTTTGGCCCTTTGACTTTTTAAAGCAGACATGAATTTTTACTAGCTCCAAACAAAGAGAAAGAAAGAAGGTACATGCCCTTGGGTTCCCTCTCTGAGGTACAGGTTATTTCAAGAGTAGCCATGGTCAGAAAAGGGGTTGCCCTAGAAGCTAAGAGCTTTTTATTCCAGTTCCAGGACAAAGCTGAATGAGCAGTACAGCCATAGGAGGCCCAGAGCACTGCACTGAGACTGAGAGTCTGCCTTGTACAATGAGGAGGGGGTTAGATGACCTCAGTACGTCTTTTTGCTCTAATGGTCTCTGGCTATGCACAATAGCAATTCATAGAGAAAGACAGAAGGGGGAATGTGGAGTGAATCAAATCACTTTTGATGACATAACATGTCATTTTGTTTCCTGATAAACCATAATCAGAAATGATATTTGTAAGCAAAGTGTATCAATGTTTACTAACGGATCATAATTTTAAGTAATTAAATACTAGTTAATTGATTTCCTGAATATTAAATTTAACTTTCCAGTAATTGTCCTCCATTAATGGATATGCTCTTGTAAGTGTTTTTACTATAATAAGTCATTAAGATTTCTGAATAGATTCTCTCTAAATCATTGATTTTAAGTTATTTTTGCTAGTACAAATCCATAAAATCTCATAATGTTTCCATGTATCAGTTTCAATCAATGCAGTTATGACAACCTGTGATTTGTTTGTCCTACTTTTAAATTATAAAGGAAAGGATGAGAATGGAGGAGATGATGGTAATAGGTAAAATATTTGCCAAGTTGCACATACCATTTTTCAAATTGTGTCTTTAGGCAACTGTAACTTCATCAATGCCTCTTCTAAAGGATTACTCTAAGGGTCAGTTAAAATTATAAATATGAAAGCATCCAATAGTCCCTGACATATATTTTGCATAGGGTGAAAAGTTGCCTGTCAATTTGCTAATTTGTTTTCAGAAGGTCCCATGGAAGATCTGTGTGGATTTTATCTTATGGGAAGGCACTGAGAAGTTTTTAGCAAAGTCATGATGCATTAACTGATTTCTGGAGATACGTATGGAAGATGGAGTGATGTTATTAGGATGTTATTACTTTGCATGGAATACTGAAGATCCCAAATGTTCTAATTGTCCTTAGCATTTAATACCCAGAATCTAACTGATGTGTCTTGAGCTGAGCTGAGAGTCAAACAATAAAACAACAACCCTAGTTAGGATGTTATTCCAGATAACTGATGCAAGAGATGATAAAGGCCTAAACCTGAGAATTGTTCATGTAAGTAAAATAGAATTGTTTTTAAAGCTATCACAGGGGTTGTTTTACTAGGTCTCTTTACCAGATTGGATCTACTTGTAAAGAGAGAATCCAGTCCATCTTTAGCCCAGCCACTGGCCTGACACTGGTTCTGGTCATTACTATGTAAGTATCCATTGTAAAATTCAATGGAGTCCTTTCTTTTCTCACTTTTTCTTTTCTATGTCTCCCTTACTATTCCAAGAAATTGCTTCCTATACTTTGGCCTTGGGAATGATGTACACAATGAAAGTTACTGAGATAAATTAAAGGGAAGGAAAGAGAGAAAGCAGGAGGGAAGAGAGAAGAGGGAGATTTTAGAGAAAAGTAAATATTCTGAGCAAGATTATGGTGAGTGATTATTGACTTCACTGGATTTTGGATGATCCAGACATAATATTTTAATTTAAAGAATGATGAAATAAGCCATTTTTTAATGACAATACCTGAAGATACTAATCCAGCCAACTCATTGTTTTTGAGATATTTTTCTAATCCATTTTAGTGTTTTTCTTTCATTTTATTTGTAAGTATATAGGTAATAGACCTCCAAAGGTTTATTTAGCTTGTTTTATAAAGTGTTTCATAAAAATATACATTTTTATAATAATGACACTGATGATGGTATTGATGCTGAGATTAATTATTAATTATGCTTCTCTAATCTCATAACCCAAAGGTGGAAAGGAGCTCATTATATCCTGGTAACCTGTGTGCATTGGTTCAAATATAACAGTTTCATTATTATCCAAAACTAACTTGGTCACCTATTGGGTTCACAGCTTACTATATTATGTAAATATTTTTGCTATGATATTTTGCCATCATAATTTCTAGCTTATGAAAGATAAGGTCATAATTTTAATATTACATTTGAAAACCCTGTAATCTTAGCTGTTTATTTGTCTTTCCCTTTTCTGTTGGAGTCTTGGAGAGTCTTTATTTCTTCTATATGTAAAAAAAAATTTCATGTTATTTTATTACTTTGCATGGAATACTGAAGATCCCAAATGTTCTAATTGTCCTCAGCATTTAATACCCAGAATCTAAATGATGTGTCTTAATTAGTTTCACATTTTCAAGCTGGTTAAGTGCTACCTTCTTCATTTACTATGTCCTAAAGAGGAACAAAAGGATAACTTACCAGATAACCTCCAGCTCTGCACATTCTGAGTCTAAGGTCCTGGGTAAAAAGGGAAGACTGACCCAACTCTTGGAATTACCTGCTTAACAAGTTTAAAATATTAAAATGCTTTATCTGTAAATAAACAGAGATAAAACTGCAGATTTTATCATTTTTAGACACTAAATGAAGAAAGAGAAAACATCATGTGCAGTCTTTGAGCCACGTTTATGTCCTTTGGATAACCTTGTGGTTAAAGAGGTCATGGAAAGTGAGGACAGAGAAGAGTCCTCCCATAGTGTATGTGATACCAAGACTCATTGTATGACTGGTATGTTGCTTGACTTGCTATCTTTGCTGTCAGGTGGTGCCCACTGGTCTCTGTGTTTGACGATTTTTTTTTTTTTTTTTGCATGCCTGTCAATCCATCTACTCTGAGGAGAGTTACCAGTACAATTGGGAAAACACTCCTTGAGATGTCATGATGAATGTGTGAAAAGGCAGGGCATTGTGCTAAGTATGCTTTGATTAGAAGGTAATAGGTTCCAACTTCCTTCTGTCATGTCTCTTTCTGTATCATGGGATGATTATTTGTAAACCCTTTCTGGGTTTACAGAATTAGTGATTCATCTATTGGTTATCTGGCTGTCCAAGAAACTGGGGCATATATTTTTTGCTCAAATGACTGATTGAGTTGTAGAGATGATCAAAAGTCCCTTGTAATTCCTTACCAAAGCTGACCCTGCACATTATAAACAGTGGTGGTTAAAGGGGGGAAGAAAATGGATATTGTTTACATGCAGACTTCTGTAAGGACTGGTAGGAGAGAGTTAGGGTGAAATGTAGGCATTCTGGAATCAGAATACATGGATTTCTGTTGCAGTTTTAATATCCACATGTGTAATCTAGAATGTTGCTTAACATTCTTGGTTTTAATTTCCTCATCTTTTAAATTAAGGATTTGTACTATATGATCTCCACCATTCTTTTCACTCTGACATTCCAACATCCTTTTATTTCCTTCCAATTTAGCTTGAGTCTTTGTCTATTTTCCATTCTCTAGCTCCTTTCATGCAGCTACAATAGTCCTGAGAGTTTGTATGAAGATACTGGATGATAGAATATATTGTGGAAACAGCAGTTGAATTGCCAATGTAGATCTGGGTTCTCCATTAAGCTCCATAACCTTGAAAATGAGCTTTATCTTCTCTGTCTGTGCATACACTTATATTTGAACCCATAATAAAAATAATGCCCAATTCCTTTCCATAGAAATACTCATAAGAAGAAGCCATGTGATAAGGAGATAATTTTTTCACTCACATATTAGGAGGTGCTCCCCTATAGACAAGCTTGAGGAGAGTGATAGAAGAATTCTGATTAAAAGAAAAAAAGTGACATCAACCCCACTACAACAGGGATGTGGTTCAAGGATATGCATCATTTGCACCCTCCCAATATGGAGATTTTGGAATTTCCAAGTTTTATTCTGTAATACCCCTGCGTTCAACTCTGCCTCTGGCGGTATGAAATTCTGAGACTCTCGGCCGTGTAATTAACTTCACATCTGAAAAGCCACTGCTCTGTGGAGCTGCGGGTCTCTGCCATTGCTTCAGGCTGCTCTGGGGCCAAGCCTGCTCCCATGGGGGGATAATGGCCGGGGAATCTGTGCCAAGGGCCCCATGCCCCCACTTGTACCATTGCCAGTCCCAATGCCTACAGACTCCATTCAGGAATGTGGCTGAGATTTACCTTTGTCCTGTGGTTGCTTTAATTGCAGTGAAAAGAGCTTATTGAAAGCAGCGCTCAGAGGAGGTGCGCCTTCTGTACCAGGATTTCACATGCAGGAATGGTTTCTATTTTCAGTACCTACTCTCTCGATGGAAATCTCTTTCTCCTCTGCTCACTCCCTGTCTACTGAATAAAAATTCTCCACACAGTGATGGTTAAAAACATCAATTAACTCTAAAACAATTATTATTTTTTGAAATGCTATTTTATAAATGTAATAACACGACACAATAATCCAGGGTTATTTAACAGAGCATTTACCCTGAAAACAGTCATTACTCTTTAAATGCAGGAGACTCTAGAAGCCTCTTAACATTAAATGGCAAGTGAGGCAGAAGCAATATTGTCAGAAATGCCACATCCGCTGCATATATTAGCAAGAGGAGGCCGGTGACTGCCCTGCCCACTTGCTGCCATTTTCTTGGCATTTCTTGGGCCCCAAAACTTTCTGTTCAGAGTGACATCGGCCGACACTGACATGACAGGTTGGCAGTTGAAAGAAATGCCCCGTGAAGCATTTCCTCTTGTCGTCACCCTCTTGCTCTCCACAAGGGATTGAAGTCTGACTGGGTGGCCAGTTGGGAGGTGCTTATTGCAGGTTCTTTTTAACAAAACACAGATGGTAATGCTAAAAGGGCTAGTGATCTTATGTGGCCTCGAATCTCCTGTTGGATTGTGCTGTGCTGCCTTCTTCCAGCACCCTTTGACATGCAGGATACATTCCTGGCCTCACACATTTCTCTCATAAGAAATGCCTGCTAAATGATCTCTTCAATGGGTTAGCTAAACCCGAATGCCACTTCTATTTTTGGACCTAAAGAACACACATGAGTGTTCTGACCTACATGAAATTTCTATTACACTCAACCCTTGAGGTCTGGGATTCCATCTGGAATGATTAACATACCATTAGGCTGTTATTTTGTTAAAGGGTAGATATGTGAAATGTGGAAAAATGTCCCCTTTAGTGTAGACCCCCTGCGCGTTCACACACTGTAGCCAAAGGAGACAAAGGTTGCAGCCGAAGTTGCTTCTCATCTGCCACTCTGCTCTGTGTGGCTGGCAGGCATTCTACACAGGCATTTCTGCCTCTGAGATATTCTTGCCCTTCTGAAGAAGAGCGATAGAGCAGTGACTTACACTGGGGTTGGTAGGGCTTGGGTACCCTGTGACTCTTGTGCTCGAGAGTGCTTCTGGTGTGGAGTCCTCAAACTGGCTCGCACAGTGGACTGCAAGCATCAGTTCTTTACATTTTAAGGCTGATCATTCTTAGCTGTGATCCCCCAAATGCAATGACTAGCGAACTCAAGTCGATTCAGGTCTAAAAGACCTCTTTATCATCACTTATTAATATGAAGTGCAAAGTCAGATGCAATTTTATTGTGTGTTCAGAAAAATTAGTTATGTCTTTTGAACCAAATAGCACCTTGTCTTAGTGTTTACAGTAATCAAGACCAACTGGCTTGTGAGAATTGGTGGAACTGTGGTCAAATCAGGGGCAGTGACCACACTGTTGTCTGAGTCTCCTGGACTCTGTAGGCCATGTAGCCTGAATGGCACAAGGAGGCTCTTATGGAAGAATCTAGAAGGCTAATGAGATAACCCTTAGTGCTGGGCTCTGTGGCTCAGCCTGTAATCCCACGCTTTTGGGGGCCGAGGTGAGTGGATTGACTAAGCCCACGGGTTCGAGACCCGCCTGGGCAACTTGGTGAGACCTCATCTCTACAATAAATTAAAAAAAAATTAGCCGGACGTGGTAGCGCGCGCCTGTAGTTCCAGCTACTTGGAAGGCTGAGGCGGAAGGATCGCCGGAGCCCAGCAGGTCGAGGCTGCGGTGGCCGGGAGCGGCCACTGCACTCTAGTCTGGGTGACAGAGTGAGACACCAACTCAAAAAAAAAAAAGAAGAAGCATATAGCATGAACAAAATTTGGAATTTTTGTATACTAAGTTTTTTTTTAATGATATGTACAGAGGAACCCAGATAAATTGAGTGACTTGCCCTAAGTTAAACAGCTCATTAGTGGTAGGGAAAACCCAAATGTGGGGTTTTTATTTCAAGTGCTTTGTGTGTGTGGGAGTGTGACCTCATGTTTCTTTGGGAAGGTGACTAATGTCATTCATTTTTGTTTTTATAATATCATTTGTCAACCTTTTGTCAATCTTCTTGTCACTAGGCAGGCTATATATGATGGACACAAATTTATCCTCTTTCTGAAAGTCCTCCCAATTTTACTCTCATGGTTGTTTTGTCTCTTAGAAGTACACACTGTTCACGGTGATGGCAGCCCTCAGCTTTTTTTTTTGGAAATCCCTTACTACAAATAATTTCGGCAACAAAGCTACACAATAGCTTTTGAGAGCACAATATTTTGGAGCTTGTTTATTCAATTTTTTTCATTGACTCATGCAACTCTCTTGGGTCAGCAGATGTGCTAGGTGTGAGACAACTAAGGCAAATTAAACAAGGCCTTCTCATGCATAGGGATCACAGTTTAATGGGAAAGGCAATCAGATAAGCTATTAACTGGACCACAGAATACTGGTGTACAACATAGAGCAATGTGAAAGAAACACTCAGAGCATAGGGGAGCAGGTGGCTTATTCTACCAGACCTGAAGAGTGATCAAGGGAAGAGGTCACTTGGGGAAGTCATGTTGATGAAGTCACATTTACAAAAAGTTAAATTTCTTGAAGCAAATAACAAATGAGGGAGGAAGAGCATCCCAGGAAAAGGTAACAGCATAAGGAAATACATACAGGCAAACCCGCGGAAAGACCAGCTGGATGGGAAATAGCTTGCACTGTTAGAGGGAGTGGTAGGAGAATAGACTAAAAAAATACGTAGGAATCACATTGCAGAAAGAGCTGTGTCCCTCTGTTGGGAGTCAGTGACATGAATAAAAGACAGTGTTTGAAATAAAAATGGGTGGCATTTCATGATATATATTAGAGCAGTATAAATTATAAGCAGGAAAATCTAGCTAGTAGGCAACTATTGTAGTATTCTGGGCAGTTTTTAATGGTTAGGATAGGGGATGATTGTTGGTTTCAGGAAGCAGAAATAATTGACCTGTCTGAAACAGTGCTGTTGATCTTGTTATTGCTTAAATAAATGTGAATGTCTTTTCCATCTGCATTCTACATTTTGCTTCAATCCCCACTACTCTCTATTACATGACACCCAACCATTCTCACTTTGGCTGCCATATAGGCACTTGGGTCTCAACCAAGGAGATATTACCAGGGATGCAGAAGAAAACAGTCTTTACCAGCCAAAGGACATTTATGGAATAGGAAGCACACTCCTTTCTGGAAATATCTAAGCCCATTTTTAGCCTTCTCCCGAGTTTTTCCAAGACCTATAGCAAGGGCACTGCCCTCTTTCCTGTCAACTCAGTGACCTTTTCAGTGGTATTAGGAAAATAGTATAGTACTTGCTCCTCAAAGGTATGGATTAACTAGCTGCTTCCTGTGAAGCAATTTCAAATGGTAAATGACCCTAATGGAATAATATTCTTTTCCTCTATTAATGTGTTGCCTTGAAAACATAGAAGTAATAGCACCTAAAAGATTTGACTCTCCCAGCACAGAGACCCCCCCAGAAAGCCATGCATTGGGGCAGGCTTTTGTAAAAAGCACTTTAGGGGCTATACTTGGGGGAACAAGGGCCGCTTAGGGCTGCCTGTTCACAGAGCCCTGGAGATGAAACAAAATAGCTTTATTTAAAGATTTATTTAAGATGTTTTAAAAATTGAGTAGAACATACATTTTTAATACTGATTGATATTATTGTAAAGCATTCTAATGAGAATCTGCCCCACAGGCCCTTGCCGGCTACACAGACAGAATATTCCTTTGCATTCTTACCATGAGTCATGTTTTAGCCATGGATTAATGCACTGATGAAAGGTGCCCCTGTTCTGGTAGGGGCAGAGGGAAAGAGAATGTAGAGAGGCAGCAGAGAGAAGAAAGAAGAGAACTGTGCTGTATAAAAGTCATGTTTTAGACTGCATTTCAAAAAAACTCTTCCAAAATAAAGAAGCTTCATGCTCACATTCTGAAACATTTCTTGCAGTTTAGAAAATGTGTGCATTTGAGACGTGGTTGAAAGCTATGAATGTTAAGACTCGCATCATTAATTAAATTATAATTCCCATTTATTGAGCATTGGCTAGATATCAGGCAATGACTTCTGTTTTTGCATGTATTCATTCATTTAATTCTCAAAACAAGAGTGATATTATTCCCATTATCTAGGTAAAAATAATGAGACTTAGAAACAATTGATAACTTATCTAAGCTTATATTGCAAGAAAGTGTTGGAACTAGGATTTATAAAAGGTCAGTTTGACCCAAAGGCCCACGTTTTTCTTTTATTGTGACTAAATTATCCTGTTTCTATTGAGTTTTCCTAAAGTGAAATCAGTCTTCTAACTTTGCATCATAAAGTATGTTCCACTGTTGATCAGCCTTCCATCTCTGGGAATTATTGACACAGCACGATGTTTAAATTTGGGCTCTGGAGTCAGAACTGCCTTCCAGTCTTAGCTCTGCCCTTCAGTCTCTGTGAGACACTGGGCTGATGAAATAATGTCTCTGAGTCTCAGTAATTATAAAATAGATATGGAATTATCAGTACCTTCACAGTAGTGTTGTTTAAACTAAGGAAGATGTTCCACTTGGACTCACACTGTGCTTAGCACAAGCAAAATAAATACATGCCCAAGAAGCAACCAAAGTTCTTAAGGGGTCCTGGCTTTATTGAGCATATGCACTGTGTTTCTGAATGCACTGGAAATCTCTCTCAAGTGTCAAAAAAATTGTGTCTTTTTGTTGAACATTTGGGCAAACCCAGGCTAGGTTTTAGGTCCAGAGAAAAACCTCAATCTGAACAAATTCTCCACCTCTAAAGGGGTTTCATTAGGCAGGTTTTCCACACATGACTCTAATTACCACCACTCAGACTGCCCAGGGGAACAGGCTGCTAACTAGGTCAGGATCTGAGGAGCCTGGCCAGCAGCCTCCTGGGTGTCTCCTTCTCCTAAGTGCACGGCCATCTGCAAGCTTTTGCAGTATTTCTTGCACTTGAATTTATAGAACCATTAGCCTGGAATCTAAACAAAACACCTAGTCTTAATAGCTTAGTCAGTAGGTGGTTCACCAACAATTTCAAAAACTAGAAGCAATCGTAAGTTCCCAGAGGAGTAGCAGTTGTTGTTTAGAAATAATTCTTCAAATAGCATTTATTTCACAGCAGTCTGAGGTCACAAATTCAAGAGCAATGAGAACTCTATTCAATTAGACAACTCGATCAAAATAGATCTGTCAAAATGACATTCCATCTAAAGAATCAATTGAGATGGAGAAATAATTTAGCTGCTGCTGTTGATATTTAGATTTTTTATTATTATTTTACAATTTGTTGAAGTGAGAAAGCTAGGTATGAATGAGTGCTGGGCAGTGCCTGGCATCTGTCATTCGATTAGATAGAAATGCGTCCTCCTCTGTGTGTTGTTTGTACAATATTAATGGCCAAATAGGTGAAATTTGTTTTCAGAATGAGTAAATAGACAACTGGTGAGCTCAAAAGAGGGTATCCAGGATTTTTCCCAGCTGAGAATGAACCCATCTCTTCTTCCTTCTCCTATCTCCCACATTTTAGGACCAGTCTGCATTTGACAGCCCAGCACAAACTTCCAAGATTCACTAGGAAATGCTGGCACCTGATCTAGTCACCTAGGATTATATATTAATAATAAAGTGTTATAAGATAATATTTTTTCTTGAAGGCACATAACCAATATCTGATTTTGAATCAAGGGTACCATCCATCAAAGACAAATCTTTGAACTACAATTTAACACCAATTTCATCAAATATTACCAATGAAAACTATGCACACATGCACACGCAGACACACCTTTGGAATGGCAGTGAAGGGAAAGGTTAGGGAGGGGCATTCCAAAGATGTTTCCTGTTTTACTGTCATAGTGTTCCATTATTTTAACTTTGGCTGGGAGGTTGGTAATGGGCTGACCTCAAAGTCTCAGTTTATCCCTTATTTCCTCTCTTATTTTCCTAACATTCTCAAAGCTGAAAGAGCAGAGTTCATGCAGTTGGAGAGAACTGTGACTCAGAGAAGCTAGGGACTTTTCCAAGGGCACCAGCATGCTGTAGATTGCAGGTCAAACCAATGGCCTAGATCTGATTCCTAGCCTTTTCCTCTTTTTACCACTGACACTGCCTTTTAGAAGGCTTGTGACACTTGTCAGCAATGTCAGGCTTCTCAGGAAATTTTATTAATAAGAGGAAAATGATAACTACTCCATGTAGTTACAGAGCTCAGCCTGGTCTATTTTATGGCATTAATATTATCTAGCAGCTTCCTATTCTCTGGTCACATATGGGAAGTCTTTGACCACACTAGTCTTCTCTTTGTAGCCTGTGGGGGCAGAGGGAATGCTTCCTGTCTGCTCTCTTGGAAGGTCTTTTGAAGTGATGTACAATAGACAGATTAATAGGGGGAAAAGCCATAAAAATGAATTAACAAGTTGTAGACACAGGAGTCCCATAAATATGAGACTAAAAGAAGGGCCACATGGCTGAGGCTTAAGTAACCTCTTCAGAGGGGAGAGGGAAATGGGGGAGTATAGGCAATTGGTGGAGAGGGTATAAAATTATTTTCAGGGACAAAGAATGAGTCTGTAGGAATAAACAATGGCCTGGTATAAAGCTCCTCTGAGTTCTGGGGGAGGTGGCAGGAAGCTGAGGGGCAGAACTTTATGGCAAACAAAGTATGTCTATTATTCAGATAAGTTCTCCCAGGTAATTTCTGGGAGCTGCCCCCATGTGGTTAGATGAAAAAGTTCATCTGGGCATGGTAACAACTTTTGGTCTCTCCTCTTCTCCAGTGGTTAATCTTTCCTGGTTATTTGAGGAGGTTCCTAGGGAAGGAGTCTTAAGACGATTGCATTTCTTTTGGACAGAAGTTTCCTTAGTTGTGCTGAGGAGAAGAATAGGCCAGGAAGTCCTTGATTCAGAGGAAGCTTCTTAGGCCTTCCTATTTTAGTTCAAAGTGCTCAACATGCTAAAACGCCACACTACTTGGGCATTGTTTTCTGAGCTCTACAAGTCCAATGAAATGTCTGTTATTTCTTTCTGAATTCCTTGTTTTTTCGCCAGTCCCAGATCCGAGCCTCTGCACAGTTTTCTGGTCTCTGTTCCTTGGTGGGGGCAATGTACAGTGCAAGCAGCTTGGTAGCAGAGTCACAAAAATCACACCAGTGCTCACCCACCATGTGACACACACTAATGTTGAGCATCACATTGGGTGTTTTACAGAAGTTCTCAAGAAGAAGTTCTTTATTTTTAATTTTTGCACCCTGATTGAGCTACTAACTAGCTCATCCCTGACTAATTGAATCCCATCCCATAGTGATGACATCTTCTTGTGTAACTTTTGGAAAAGTGGGAAAGCGCCTTCCACTCATTCAATCTCAGACTGTGATGAAAAATGTTGGACTCTCTGATCTCTTAGGGAAGGTCAGGAAAGCACCAATCAGCTAAAATCCCTAGGTACTAGACCCAGAGCTTTAATTTATTGAACGTTTCCTCTGATATGGCCTGCCAGTTGATGACTTTCAATAAAAAATTAATGTTTAAAATATCTTCATTTACATAAGTCATACATAAATTCACCTTAGACTGGAATAAAAAGGGATTACATAAAGCCCATGAAACAAACACAAGTGAGGGGGGATGTTACTTATCCCATTGGTGGTTCTTTTTCCAAAAAGATTCAATAGAGGATTCCTTTAAATACCAAGATTTTCTGGCGAATTCCAAGTACATTCAGTTTACGTATATTTTTCAGGAACACATCTGTTATGTGTAAATCAAGATGCACTTGAGTAATCTACTTGCAGTCCTGAAAAGTGTCATTTCTTTTTTCCTATATGTATATTTATCTTTTCTTTTTCACTGCTCCTGATGATTTTTTTCTGCTGTCACAAAGACATAGAAAGGCAAGGTCAAAAGCCGAGGATGCACAGTGTCCATCACTGAGAAACACTCAATTATTTAATGTAAAAAGTTACTGTGTTTCTCACTGGCGATTTATTTTGGTTCTAATTATTTAACTGATGTTTATTTAGCTTCCCCTGAATGTCAAGCACTGTGCTGCCCATGGATATATAATAAGAAGCAAAAAATCGGAGATAGACTTTATTTTTATTTTATTTTATTTTATTTTTAGTTGGAGTCTCACTCTATCACCCAGGCTGGAGTGCAGTGGCACACTCATGGCTACCGCAGCCTTGACCTGCTGGGCTCTGGGGATCCTTCCACCTCAGCCTTCCAAATAGCTGAAACTACAGGCGTGCACTACCATGCTCGGTTAATTTTTGATTTTTTTATTGTAGAGACAAGGTCTCACCAAGTTGCCTGGGTGGGTCTGAAACCCGCGGGCTCAGGCAATCCACTCACCTCAGCCTCCCAAAGTGCTGGGATTACAGGCTGAGCCACCGAGCCCAGCCTGGAGATAGACTTTAAATCAAGGGCATCCAGCCATTGGGCTTCCCTGGGCCACATCAAGTAGAGGAATCGTCTTGGACTACACATAATTTATATAATATAATATATGCATGGGGTCACAAAGAAAATAAAAGCTAAAAAACACATGATGTTAAAAGACTTTGTGGGGCTGCATTACTAGCTGTCTTAGGCCACATGTGGCCCATCAAACCAGGTTTGGGACTTGCCTGCTTTAAATGAGCACACAATTTGAGATAAGATTACAGTGGCACCAGTGGATTGAATGGAGAGCTATCTGGAACTACCTGTTACCAGGGGAGAGGGATTTGAGAGGAAAATCTGAACTAGTTAGAAATGCCAAGACAGCCTTCCCTGATATAGAGCTGAAGGAGTTAGAGTTAATTCGTTAGGAAAGATTTTATCCAGAAGAAAGAGAATGTGCAAAGGCCCTAGGGCAGACAGGAGAAGAGCAAGTCAATGTAGCTGGAGGTTGGAGAATGTGGAGACAGTGCCAAGTCTACAAGGGAACATTCAGGAGCTTCATTGTTCTTAAGCCAACTGAAAATATGAGTAGGGGTGAGGTGAGGAGAGAATGATAACAGGAACAATTATTTGTTTGCTGGTTTAAAGATAATTTTGACTGCAATGTGGATAAATGAATATTGGGGACCTGAATACACCCCTTTGGGTTATAATGCAATCGTTTTGAGGAGAGGTAATGACAACTTGGGTTATAGTGATAGGTGGAAATAGAGGAAAACACACAGATTGGAAAGACCACTTGGAATGAACAATCAGTGACACTTGATGAAAGACTGGATATCAGAGAGGAAGAAAAGAGAAATATTGAGGATAACACCCAGTTTTTCTACTGGCCTAATTGAATGACTAGTGTACATTCATTGAAATTGAAAGTACAGAAATAGGACCCAGTTGGAAGAGTCTATCATAAGCTCATTATGAGCTTGCTTTCGACATGGCTACTTTTAATTGTCTTGCAGTTAAGAGTTGTCAAAGAGAATGTAGGGTCTATATTAGTCAGGGTTCTCCAGACAGAATCTGTGAGAAGGCATTTATTAGGGGAATTGACTCATGTGATTATGGAGGCAGAGGAATCCCATGACAGGCATGCTGGGTACCCTATAATGCTGGCAGCATGGCTCAGTCCCACTTCAAAGGCCTAAGACCCTGGATAGGAGATGTCACTAGTATAGGTCCTAAATTCCAAGCACCAGAGACCCTGCAATTCTGCTGCCCAAGGACAGGAGCAGAAGATTGTATCACAGCCCAAGAAGAGAGACCAATTTGCCTTTTCTCTGTTTTTGTTTTATCTGGACTCCCAGATGATTGGATGGTGCCCGCTCACGTTGAGGGTGGATCTTCCGCACTTAGTGCACTCAGACTTGCATGCCAGTCTCCTCTGGAAACACCCTCACAGATATACTCAGAAATAATACTTTGCCAGTTCTCTAGGTACTCTTTAATCCAGTCAAGTTGACTTATAAAATAATTGTCACAGGTTCACATCTTGTCAACTTGGCACCTATAGACATCCTCTTATACTATACTTATCTTTATCAAAAGAAAGATAATTACAAGAGAATAGTTCTACCTAAAATGGCAAAACTATTCTGCATACAACTGAAAATGCACAAATCTCTTACCCTGAAGAGGAAATAAAGTCTTTGGTTGATGTTTACTCTTCTCCTGCTATCCTATAACTTAAATAATATAATGTAAAATTAACAATATTTAAATACTGATATAAAGTCAACAACTCTAAGTTACCTAAGAGAGGAGCAAAACCAAAGATATTTACTTAATATATGTATAATAAATGTAATACATACACACAAACATATTCTTAACAAAATAGGAAGAAAATATTCATGAAAATTACAGACCATGTTTTTGTAACTGGTCATGTAACCATAGCTAGTATTTATAACTACCTTCTCCTGCCCATTTTGTATTCCTTTTCCTTCAGCAAGAAGCTCAGCTAGGCATTGTTCTTCACTTGGTGAGGTGACTGACCCAAACCTTCATTACTGAACAATGTGGGCCATTCATAGCCCTACCAGGATAAGGTTGTTTTAGTTTCCCATTCACTTTAATCACAGGGCATGGTAATACTAAGAGACACCCAAGACAGCTGTCCCCAACTTTTTTGGCATCGGAGATCGTTTTCATGGAAGGTTATTTTTCCATGGAAGAGGACTGGGGAGGGGGAAACATCAGACATCAGATTCTCATATGGAGCAGGCAACCTAAATCTTTTGCATATGCAGTTCACAATAGGGTTCATGTTCCTATGAGAATTGAATACCACCACTGACCTGATAGAAGATGGAACTCACTTCAACTGTTGCCCCAGTTCTTAATTGGTCACAAACTGGTACCAGTCTGTGGCCCAGGGGTTGGGGACCCCTACCTTAAGAGTCTCCTGAATTTCAGACAACACTCCCTTACCTCTATTATAGTAATTTTCCCTTGGTAGTCTGGATCAGTCATGCAACTAATACCATAACTCCCTTCGTAGCCAGTTTTCTAAGAGACATGAGAACCCCAAAGTGGCCAGGTGGCAGTTATAACTTCCAGTTCAAAGGAATTATTGTTGTGTCTTCTGATGGAAATATCTTCCCTCTTGAATGAAGATCTCTAGGCCAGTAGAGTATAAAGTCACAGGAAAAGGAAGCAAAAACTTTGCTAGTGGGGTCACTAGAGGTAATGGTGAGCGGTGACACTCCCATTTCCATTTCTACCGTGTGATTCCTAGACCATCCTGGCAATGGGAGAAATAACACTACATATGACTCAGAGCATTTACAGCCTTCTGGAGTACCTTACCCCAGTCCTGAAAGGTTACCTGATACTATAACTGTGACTTCAAAAGGTCATTTTACCATTCCACTGAGCCAGTGGCTTCAGGATGATGGGGAACATGGTAAGACCAGTGAATTCCATGAGCATGAGTCCATTGCCTCACTTCTTTGGCTGTGAAGTGAGTTTCTTGGTCAGAAGTAATGCTGTGTGAAATATGATGATGGTGGATAAGGCATTCTGTGAGTCCACAGATGGTAGTTTTGGCAGAAGCATTGCATGCAGGGAAGGCAAATCTATATCCAGGGGAAGTGACTAATCCAGTAAGGACAAAATTCTGCCTCTTCCATGATGGAAGCAGTTCAGTATAATCAACCTGTCACCAGGTAGCTGGCTGATTACTCTGGAAAATGATGCCATATCAGGGGTTTAGCGTTCATCTCTGCTGCTGGCAGATTGGTCACTCAGTGGTGGTTGTAACCAGGTTGGCCTTGGTGATTGGAAGTACATGTTGTTTGGCCCATGCATAACCTCCATCCCTGTCACTACAGCCACTTTGTTCCTGAACCTGTTGGGCAATGACAAAGGTGGCTGAGGAAGGAGGCTGACTGGTATCCATAAAACAGGTCATCCTACCCTCCTCGTTGTTAAAGTCCTCCTCTGCTGAGGTCACTCTTTGGTGAGAATTCACTTGGGACACAAATATTTTCATACTCTGCCTATTCAGAGACATCTATCCAGATATCTCTTCTCCAAATTTTTTTGCTTCCAATATTTTAGTCATGTCTCTTTCAAGTCCCTGACCATCTGGCCAAACCATTGGCTGCAGCTCATGAATCACTACATAATCGCACATCTGGCCGTTTCTCCTTCAAAGCAAAGAGCACAACCAGGCACACTGTTCTAAGTTATTCTCATTGAGAAGACTTCCCTTCTCCACTGTCCTTCATAGATGTCCCAGAAAGAGGCCATAGGGCTGTAGCTGTCTGCTTCTGGGTGATATCTGCATATTGTGCTGAACCATTTGTACACCAGGCCCCGAGTCTTCCCCTTCTCTGTCAGCTGATCATAGAGAGCTCTTCATGAGGCCATAGATGCAGTCTTGGAGAGGGAAGGTACTGCAACAGGAATAGACACCACAGACATTTGACCCACTTCTTCATGTGATTTGTGCCTTCAGGGCCTGCTCAGGCCCATCATTCAATGGTGGAGTGCTGCCATGCATGCTCAACTTTATGGTTGGTGAGCTAGATAACATCCTTTTATAATGGGTATCTCAGGTCATATGGCCCATGGTCAAGTGTTCAGTTCCTACTAAGACCCAGAGCAGGCCCAGTGCTGTCTCTCAAAAGGAGAGCAGTTATCTAGAGATGATGTCAGGGTCTTGCTCCAAAATCCTAAGAACCTCTACTGTGATTTACATGGCATCCCTAACTGCCATTGATATATTAAGTACTATTGAATCTGCTGGATCATATGACCCAAGTAGTGGAGCAGCTTGCATGGCAGCCTGGACCTGTTGTAGAGCCTTCTCTTGCTCTGGGTCCACTCAAAACTAGCAGCTTTTTGAGGCAAGAGTAACACACCCAAATTAGGAATGTATTGCCTTCAAAATTCCAGCAGTTTCCCTGGATAGTGTGCCTTTTTCTTGGTTGTAGGATGGGCCAGCTGCAACTACTTATATTTCACCTTATAATGGATATCTTAACATGTCCCACACAACTGAATCCCTAGAAATTTTACCAAGGTAAAAAAAAAAAATGTGAATTTTAGCCAGATCTGTTTCCTATCCTTTGACACACTAATGTCTTATAAGTCCAAAGTAGCTGCTATGACATGCTCTCAAGGTCCAATCAGCATAATTATTAATGGACCAGTGTGACATCTTGTGGAAAGGAAAGGCAATCAAAATCCCTGCAAATTTGCCAGATCAATGGCTGCATACCAGATACCATTTTGATAACTACATTCAACCTGCCTTTGGTGGATGGCCCCTGTTGCCCTGGAATCCAGTTGCTCCCATTGCACTTAAGTGTTTCAGCTGAGTGACAGCAGTTCCCATTGTAAGGTCTAGTCTACGGAGAAGAGCTTATCAGGGATTGCTCACATAAATCTATTTCTAAAAGTATTGGTGAAAGGTGTGTCTTCTGGTCCCTCCCAGTGCAGACAGGTAGGTTTTCAGTGACAAATCTAATCTGGCATTCCAATCTTCCTAAGCCTTTGAATCCCTTCCTCCATGTTAACCCAAGAGAGATCAGACATCTCCAGCTCACTCATAGCAGACCATCTTTTGATCCATGTTTCAGTCAGCCAATGAAACAAACAATTAGTGGCTTTTCTCACTTCCTGATCTGCCACATTAAATGAAGAATCTCTACTTAGCGGGTTCCTGCAAATAAATTCAGCCTGATCCAATTTTATGTCCTTCCACTGTTATTCCACACCCTGAATATGCATTCCCACACATGTTCCCCAGGTTTTTGCTTATATAAATTAGAAAACTCAAATAGTCATTTTGGAGTACAGTGCACGTCCTTACTGGTACCTCACCTTTAGGGGCCTGCTGAGACTTGATTCCAATTATAGGTTTAGAAGCAAAGAAGTGAGCCGGGCTCAGTGGCTCAACCTGTAATCCCGTGCCTTGGGAGGCTGAGGTGAGTGGATTGCCTGAGCCCACGGGTCCGAGACTCACCTGGGCAACTTGATGAGACCTCATCTCTACAGTAAGTCAAAAAATTAGCCGGGTGTGGTAGCACACGCCTGTAGTTCCAGCTACTTGTAAGGCTGAGGCGGAAGGATCGCCGGAGTCCAGCAGGTCGAGGCTGCGGTGGCCGGGAGCGGCCACTTAACTCCAGTCTGGGCGACAGAGTGAGACTCCAACTCAAAAAAAAAAAAGAAGAAGAAGCAAAGAAGTGTAGTAGGGGTAGGTCCTGAGGAAAATCAGCATCCCCTGACAGACGTAGAAAAACCTATACTATATGGGTAGGAATGCTGCTGCCTGGGAGTTGGGGGTGCAGAGCCCACTTCTGTTGGGAAACAAGACTCATCAGAAGTTAGAAGCCCAACGTCTTCAACCTCATGACAACACACCCACACATCCCCATTCTCACAGGATCCCACTTTTTCCCCAGCTAATGCCCTCACTTCAACAGTAGACACTCTATAAGGTCAACTTTTGTTGTAATTCATCCAATCACATAATGAATGCTTGTGTTTTATTTTCAGCAATTTCAGTCCTGTGGTTACAGGAGGGAAGATTCTGACTTCTGACTCAGGGCACACTTAGAGGTGCTTAGGCTATTTATGTGGAGCTGGAGCCAGAAAGTTGAATCCTTGAGCTCATTCTTTTCTTTCATCCCTTTGTCCAGTGACATTAGGAGTAACCAACCAAAGTTATTATATTCCTTGGTTTTCTGTAAATGTTCAAAAGTATTGTATATAGAAGTCACCAAGTTCATTGCTTCTTATTAGTGGTGAGTTAAGAGCACCAAATTTGGCCTGGCACGGTGGCTCATGTCTGTAATCCCAGCATTTTGGGAGGTGGAAGCGAGAAGGTAGTCTGAGCCCAGGGATTTGAGACCAGCCTGGGCAAATTGGCAAGATCTCATCTCTACAATACATCAAAAAATTAGTCAGGTATGGTGGTGCCCACCTGTAGTTCTGGCTACTTGGAAAGTAAAGGCAGAAGGATCATCTGAGCCTAGCAGGTCGGGGCTACAGTGGCCATGAATGTGCCACTCTACTCCAGTTTGAGTGACAGAGTGAGACTCCAACTCAAAACCAAAAAAAAAAAAAAAAAGATAGTACTAAATGCATTTATTTTGTGTAGCACTATAAGCAGTTCCCACCAGAGAGATCAGTGTCCTCTATACTTTACTAGATAGCCAATTCCAGAAACCCCAAACCATTCATCCTTAAAATTCTGTTCCTCTAGAGCTACTTCTGTTACCAAAATCTGTATTAGTCAGGGCTCTGTCTATTCTGTCTCCAGAAACAATGAGAAGGGTTTTATTAGGGGAATTGTCTCATGTGATTATGAAGGTCATGACAGGCAAGCTGGAGAACCAGGGAGGCCCGTAGCTTGACTCAGTCCAAGTTTGAGGACCTAAGAACCATAGAATTTGGTGGGGGCAGGGAGGGGGAGTGCTGCTTGTGAAAGTCTTAAGGATGGAAAGCCTGGAGCTCTGCCCAAGAGCAAAAGAGTACGTTCTAGCTCCAGGAGAGAACCAATTTTCCTTTCTTTTTTTTGTTCTGTCTGGGCCCCTAACCTATTGGACAGAACCTACCCACACTGAAGGCAGATGGTCCCCACTTCGTCCACACAGATTCACATGCAATATCCTCTGGAAACACATCACAGACAAGCCAAAAACAATGATTTATTGGTTCTCTAGGTATTCCACAATCCAGCCAAGTTGATACCTAAAATTAACCATCATTGCTAGGAGTGGTGGCTCAAGCCTGTAGTCCCAGCACTTTGGGAGGCTGAGGCAAGAGGATTGCCTGAGCCCGTGGGTTCGAGACCAGCCTGGGCAACATGGTTTGACTTCGTCTCTACAATAAAAATAAAAAAAATTAGCCAGGCATGCTAGTGCATGCCTGTAGTTCTAGCTACTTGGAAGGCTGAGGCAGAAAGATCCCCGGAGCCCAGCAGGTCGACACTGGGGTGGCCGTGAGCATGCCACTGCACTCCAGCCTGGGCGACAGAGTGAGATTCCAACTAAAAAAAAATTAACCATCACATGGCCTGTTGCTCAGAAAAGAGTGGTAGGCTCTTAAGTGGTATGGTCCACTGAAGCCACAAGCATGGTTTAGCTCCATGGAAGATAAAGAAGAAATTAAGATGAGGAGAGTGCTTGGACAGAGTCTTGGAGATCTCCATATTTAATGGCTTCAGTTGGGTAATGAAGGAGAATGACCAACCAGAAAGTTAGCAGGAGAGCAAGACTCTTTTTTAAATTTGAGAAGCCCAAGAAATACTGTGTCATAAAGGAGGAAATTATTCAAAGAACCAAATTTGTGCTGGTAAGCCAAGTATAAGGACTGATGAAAGAACTAGTAGATTTAATAACAAGAAAATTGGTGACACTAATCAAAAGCCTTTCAATCAAGGATGATACCAGACTTAAATGGGTAGACTGAGGGGAATTTCTACGAGAAGTTTGGTTGTTTAGAGGAGGCAAGAACAGAAGTATGACTGAAGTAGCAAGAGTAGTGGAGTAAATTGTGGTGTGTGTGTGTGTGTGTGTGTGTGTGTGTGAGAGAGAGAGAGAGACAGAGAGAGAGAGAGAGATGTAAAGACAAACCTGTAGCTTTTAGGAGTTACGATTTAATGTAGACAGCCAGACAAAGAAACAAGTACCGCACTACTTTGATAAAAGGTGGTATATAAAGACATCTATCCCCAATTTGAGTATACAATGCCAGGAGGTGAGAGGTACAGCCCACCATCTTTGGAAACTGTAGTTTAATATGAAATTCTTTTTTATTTTTGACTGAGACCTCAAAGCAATGGGAGGTAACTACTTCCATATTGCAAAGTGAGGTGCCAGACCATGGCAGTACTTGCAAAGGAGTTTACTAAAACTGCTTTTGCAATCTTGCTAACTGCTCACCTCTAGACTTCAAAAAAGATTGACAAAGAGTTGGAAATTAGAGAGCTGTGCTGTGGCTTCTTTCTTAGAGAGCTCCTGATAGTCTGTGAGTTGCACGTGTCTCAAGGGAGATGTTGTGGAGGGTACTTCTTTCTTACCTCAAGACTAGATGAAGAAACTATAAGAAACCACACACAGAGCTTGATGATCCCAGGAGACCAAACAAGAGCACAGGAAATGGACCAGCTGCACACCCAATGGCAGTAGATAACGAGACTGTAAGGGGAGTAGCTGCACTCCTCACAGCCATAGTCAGAGGTCTGTGTTTCCTGAGAATGATGTGTTAGCCACTCTCCAAAGATTAAGCCTGAAGCTTTTATAGATTCTGTCCAAGGGAACAGCCAAAGGATTCAGTCCTGTAAAAACTAAAGATTCAAAAACATTCATTGTGGTTAGTCAAGATGATTGGTAATCTTAAGAGTTGAATACTGAGGTGGAAGGTGATGGCAGCGGGGTAAAATGAGAGTGAGAAGTGAGGAATTATAATCAGTGAATGCAGACAACCCTTACAGGTGTTGGGAAAAAGAGAGAAGTATGTGATACTAGGTATAGGAAGGGCTTTTGTTTTTGTTTTCAGGAATGCCAAAATCTAAATGTAACCCAGATCAAGCCATGCTTTCTTGCTTCCAGTTTATACCCTGTTCTGAATTATATTTCACTCAAATAAATAAATAGCAGTCCTGCAACAAGTGACAAATATTATGGGAAAGAAAAGTAATCTTTGCTTTTGAAAACCAGAAAGGGTCTCTCTCTTTATACCATACATCAAAATATCTTAAAATTATTTTTTATCTGTATTTCTTTCAATATTTTACATGTCCACCCTGTCTCTCACACCCCAAATAGCTCTCCTCTTCTTCTCAACCACCCCAAACTCTCTTCTGAATCCAATTAGAATAAATCTTTGATTCTCCAGTCTCCTTGACACACCTTTAGGATCTTATGTTCTTCTAAGAGATAAACTGCCTTTTCCACTGTAAATTTAATGGGTTTTTTTTATTTTTTATTTTTTGGCCTTTCCAGCTCTTCAACCTTGGTTTAGCTCGTTACTACTCAACACAATGATAAGCCTTTCTAAGTGATGATATAGGGACAAAAGCAAAAGATAAGAATCTTTTAGAAGTGATGG
The DNA here is from genome assembly GCA_963574415.1 of Tarsius wallacei. Taxonomy (NCBI): domain Eukaryota; kingdom Metazoa; phylum Chordata; class Mammalia; order Primates; family Tarsiidae; genus Tarsius; species Tarsius wallacei. Next base: position 33,859 of record CAUYQG010064476.1, on the reverse strand, counting down.
TAGAAGAGGTCTTCAATATTCATGTTTTAATATTTCAAGTTTACTTTGACATAGTATTCTTAGATGCTGCTAGAAAAAGTCCAGAGGAAGTGGAGCTGGCAGAGTTGATGTTGTGGATCCTTGAGGAGATAGGATGAGACCAGAAACGGTTGGAGGGAAGAACCTCAGACAGGAGGAGGGCACACCATTTAGGGCAGAGGGGTGGGGGTTGGAGGGCAGGGAGGGGTGAAGAGAGGATGTCTACCAGTGAACACTGAAGTTGAAATATCTGAATGTTCAGAGAATTTCTTTCATACAGCTGACTTAGCCAACCGATAAAAGTGATATTTGAACTAAATTAGGGAAGATGAGATCTTACCCCAAATATTTACTTATTCATTCCTACACATACTCATCAATACAGCAAACTTTCATTGAGCACATGCTCAATGCCAGGCCATATTCTAGGTGCTGGAGTTCTAAGAGAGACAAAATCTTTGTTCTCATAGAGTTTATATTCTAGTAAGGTTAGGTAGACTATTTGCACATAAACAAACTCAATTTCAAATATTTGTAAGTTGTTTAAGGAAAATAATACAAGGTAATGGGTAAGAGAGGTTGAGATGGGAGCAAGAAGGGCCGCTTTAGCTCTGATAATATCTTCCTACGATGATGTATGAGCTCAGATCTGAAGTATCAGAGCAGTAGTCACAATTATGCCTAAGACATAAAGATAATTTTCAGTGAAGATGACATTTAAGTCAAGAAAGTCAGATAATTTTGGGAAACTTATCTAAAATAATTTTTATATACACTTCCCCCAAAAAGTAACCAAAAGACATCGAGGACTACCATGCCTGATTTATTTAAATGTTCAAAATTATGTATGCTGATTTCTCTTAAGGCTGGTGACTTTGGATGTTGCTTATAAATTGCACACTCCTACAAAGTAGGACAAACACAAGGTGAGATTATGCTGACACACACTAGAGCAGGGAATGGAGTTGTAAAGAATATTAGTGCTATGTTGAGATTGCCAAGCTCTGACCTTGTTTTTTCTATTTCTTATCCTAGGGTCATTTTTCTTTCCTATCTTTATTTTATCTTGCTCTTTTGTATGCATCTTTGCAACTCCTTTTACATTCTTTTGGGTAAAAGTTATATGTATAAATAAATAAATAGCATACTCTAGGTTTTTCTCTTCTGCTTCTTTACTTCTCTGGTCTCCAAATACTGGTGTGGATGTCTGTCTCTGCTTGCTGAATTAAAATTAAATAACCATGGATTTTTAATAGGTTGGCTCTTTTTTAATTCGACTCCCCAAGAAGCTGAGCATTGAGATTTGGAAGGTGAAGAAAGGTGTTGTCAGTAGCGATGGTTCTAGCATATAGGACTTCTTTGAAGTAAAAGAGAAGGTATTTTAACCCACACTCAGATGCCTCCAAGAACACCCCTGACATCAGAATTCTCTGAAAATAGACATCAGGAGCATTAAAGAAAAAAGATTATAAAAGAGAAACTAGAAGTTAGAAAAAAATTACAAAACCTTTCAAAGATAAAATATTGCCTTGTTAATGATGATGGAAACCTCATCCAGAATCCCTTGCCTAAAATATAAAATTGTCTTAGATTTTTCCAATCCCAATTTTTAAAAAATGTAATAGCCCATTTCTGCCTGTTAAAATAGTGTATAACTAACAGTGTGTACACCCATTTTGCACACACAAGAAATTAGACTTTGACTTATGTCTGCAATTTCTATTAATTTATTCATTCAGGAAGAAAGCATTTATTGACATCTTCTAAATATCAACACTATTTTAGGATAATATGGGCAATATCCACTTAGACAAACCTCATCCCCATTCGAATTGAAGGGTGACATTCTAATGAGATATCCTACAAAATTGCTACCCTTCTTAGCTCTGGCAGAATAAAAAGAATCCATGGAGTTGGAAGACAAATTGTTGATGACGAAAATGTTTTAAATGTATCAATATCCTGTTTACTGGTTATAAGAAGGAAACATCTCTGATAGGAAATACTTAGATGGAACAACTACTATTTCTGCTTTTTTAACTCTTGGCTATCTATCACTTTAAACTTTCAGTGGCTATATTTTTCTAATGAGATGGGACATGCTTATAAAGATTCCAAGATCTTCAGCTACAAGATGACTATGTTGGTGGGACATCGTTATCACCTTAGATGTAGATTTAAAAGTGATTTCTAGGTGAAAATTCTCTAGTCCATGGAATCAGAAGCACCTGCTTGGTAAGCACTGACGGTTATGCCTGATGGACATTTGAGCAGTATGTAACTTCCTAGCACTTTTTAGGTAGAAAGATAGAAGGGGGTATTTTAACACAAGAACAGTAGGAGTCAGTATTATTGCAACTTCCTCCTTTGCTTAGAATTAACAAGAGTTATCTTTAGCAAATCACCTATCTTTTTTTGTCTATCCTTGGTATTTAAAGTTGCAGTCCTAAGGAAAACAACCAGATGTTCTTTGTATACCCCCTAAAAGCCACCTTCTTTCATTCTTACACTGTCATTCTCCCTTTGTGCCTGGACATAAGTCCTGAACAACCATCACTAACTGCCAAGTGCCCTATAAACAGTAGCACTGCTCCCAGATAAAGAAGTAAAATACATGATTTCTAAGAGTTTAGTGCTGATTTGTCCTTTTCATCTATTCTGACATGATTTAATGTTCTTGAACTTGTAAAGGGAACTGATTTTTTTTCTTTCTTTTTTTTTTTTTTTTTTTGTAAAATTTGTGAATAATTTATCAGTGACTGAAAGAGCTGTGGCTTTAAATTATTAAAATGCATTTTGGTTTTGAAAGAAGACATTAGAGATGTTTGCCTTGGCCCATTCTTATGCCTTTGCACAGCAGCTAGAGATTCCTGCAAATTCAGGGAATGGTAAGGTGATTTTTCAGTGATTTATGGGGTGACTGAGAAGAAACCAAAAAAATAAAAAAAAGCAGCAAACAAACGAACAATACAGACAACTTTCATTTATTTAAGACAGAGCCTTCTTCCGAAGCAAATAACCTTTTGTTACATCTCCAGAGAAATGACATTTCCTTTCCTTTCTCCTGCTTTGCAAGGACAGCAGATGAGTGGGGGAGAAAGTGAAATACTTGAAGAGGAAGACCTGCTCAGGCTCTCAGCACTCCTTCTCCTCATCCACCCTTCACCGAGCCCGCTGGAGGCTTGACTGTGCTTCCTTCCATTCATCACACCTCTGAGACAGTGCACCGTCTCTGATCTCTGGAGAATATTATCCATTCCAGTTAGTCTGACCTAAATGATAAATTTCTACTGGGCCAGGAAAATAAAGAGAAGTCTGGAATGTTTCTCATCTGTCCTGAGAACCCCTGGTCTGGCCCTTCTGCCTTCGTGGTGTGGGTGTGGGGCTTTCCACATAGACCTTGGCCAGCTTTTCTTAGTGAGAGAAAGAAAACAGGACCTCACACCACCCGGTCTATATTCAGACACATCACTTCTATACCCTACTCTTCCTTCCTTGTGCCTTCACCCTTTTCTTTATCCACCCTTCCCTCTTTGCCAGTAATTCTCTTCAGCGGTCCCATCCAAGAGCTTCCTCTCCCAAATCTACTATAAATGGGAAGACATCTTATGCTGGTCTTAGAAGCAATACCACTTAGACTGGTGTGAAACTGCCCCTGGTCTGGCTTTGACTTTCCATATGCTGAATTTAAATCCCTGGAAAAAAATTATCTCTGGCATTGGAAATATAATGTACATGACACAACCTAGATGGGTAAGTTACAAGGCCAAGCCTAGTAGAAGATATAGCAGAGGTACTGCTGCATGAACAGGCAGCTGTTAAAATAGGAATCTCTTGTGTTTGTAACACTTTCTTAGTTAGAAGCCATTTCCAATCACACCAACCCTACCTTTTTCTCTCATATCTCAATCTCTTGCTCTGAAAAGAAAGTGAAAGTAATGATTCCATAAAATGAAATTTTAGTATCTTTGTTCTCTCTTTTGGATACTCCCAGAATGGATACCACTATCTTCCTTTATAAGTTTAGACATATATGACTATAGTACTTTTTATACCTTACACAGTTGCTAGGTGGCAGGGTTGGAGTCACACTCAACTAGTATGATGTTCTTTGCCATTCATTTGGCCTCTTCTTAGGGACGAGTACAAAAAAGACTGGAAAACTAGAGCCGCATTGGATCCACTCTAACTCCTTTTCAAAACAAGGAATTAGAAGATGAAAAACTGTCATGCATAGCTTAACGATAGGGATACGTTCTTAGAATGGTGAACAGGGGATTCTGTTGTGTGAACATCACAGACTGTACTTACACAAACCTAGATGGTTTAGCCTACTACACACCTAGGCAATATTGTATAGCCTATTGCTCCTAGGCCACAAACTTGTACAGCATGTGACTGTACTGGGTACTGTAGCACTTATAACACAATGGTATTTGTTTGTCAAAGCGTATCTGAACATAGAAAAGGTACAGTAAAAATATAGTATTAGAATCTTTTTTTTTTTTTTTTTTGAGTTGGAGTCTCACTCTGTCGCCCAGACTGGAGTGCAGTGGCATGCTCCCAGCCACCGCAGCCTCGACCTGCTGGGCTCCAGCGATTCTTCCACCTCAGCCTTCCAAGTATCTGGAACTACAGGCATGCACTACCATGCCTGGCTAATTTTTTGATTTATTGTAGAGATCAGGTCTCACCAAGTTGCCCAGGTGGGTCTCGAACCCGCGGGCTCAGGCAATCCACTCACCTCAGCCTCCCAAAGCGTGGGGTTACAAGGCTGAGCCACTGGGCCCTGTTCAGTATTAGAATCTTATGGGACCACCACTGTCTATGTGGTCTGTCATTCCGTCATTGACTGAAACATTATCATACAGTACATGAATGTATATTGGTAGAGTCTTAGAATGAGAAAATTTTATAATTGAGAGAATACGTGGACCTAATTTAGTTTAATTCCCTTCTTTTAATGATAAAACTGGGGCTCTGAGATATTCGGTGTTGTGGATCAATATCTGCTCCCCATCGAGTTAGTGTCTTTTCTTGTAAGCTGGATGCATGCTCAAGAAGTTAGGAAACTCTCTCAAGAGTGAGTTTGTTTGTGATAACAGGAAGGACTCTACGGCGGGGGGTGGGGGGTGCAGAGGCACTGACTCTTAAGGCAGTTGTTGTTAGTGTGCATTTCCAAAGATCCTCTCATCCCATATGATCGTCTCCCACATGACCTCACCATGATTCCCCCAGCCGAAGGAGGAGTCCTTTTCCCCTTAGTGAACCTGGTATGACCTTATGACTTGCTCATGACCAATAGAATGTGGCAGAAGTGATGTGACCTGACTCTGGGACTGCGTCAGAAAAGGCCAAGTAACTTCTGCTTTGCTGGTGTGGGCAGTTGCCAGGGTGAGCCAACCCCTGAAAAAAAAGACCACCCGGAAACCACATGGTATAGATGCTGCTAAATGGAGCCGGTCCTTTTTGCTGTCCCTGCCAAGGTATCAGGGAATGAAGAAGCCACCAAAGGCACTGCAGGCCCTACTGCTTTAGTTGCTCCCAGTCATTTGAGTCATGGGACAGAGACAAGCCATCCCTGCCCTGGCCAAATTCCTGCCCCACAGGGTCCATGCTCGATAGCATGGTTATTGTTTAAGTTTGTAAGTTTCAGGTAACTTGTTATGTAGACAGTAATAAATGTTTATTTAAAAATGAAAATAAAAATTAAATGCTTAGAAGTAATAATAATTTAAAAGTCTCATCAGTATAGGACTGGTTATGTAAATTATGGTAATCCTTACAATAGAATATTCTGTAGCCCTTATCGGAATATGACAGATCTATACCTATTATGGAAAGATGTTCAAAACACATTTCAAGGTGAAAAAACTCGTTGCAAAAGAGGGTGTGTACTATAATTGTGTTTATATTAAGAAGGAAGAGGAAAATGTGTGTTTGTATGTATGTGTGTGTGTGTGTGTATGGGTGTGTGTTTTTGTCTCATGAGACTTATATATACACAAGACATTTCTAAAGGATACGAGAGAAACTAGGGAGCTGTAAACTCTGGCTAGTGGGGATGAGAAATCAGGGTAAGGGAAGTGCTATGTGCCAGAGGAAATTTACTTTTCACGTTATCCCCTTCTATAACTGATTTTCTGCTGTAAGTTTGCACTATGTTGAAATTAATGCCTCCAAAAATGTAAAGGCAATGAAAATTTCATATGCTACTTCCAGAGAGGAAAAAGAAATCTTTATTGCAGGTGACAGCTGAAATTGTATATTTTCAACTGTAGCACAAAGACAATTTTTAAAAATTTTAATTTTTTAATGATTGAGAAATTCTTTTTACTCATAATACCCACTTTATTTTCTGTGTCCTAGATGTCATGTGCAAAATAATATACAATATGACGTCGTGTGAAGCAAGTGATACTATTAGGGAATTAATTGTATTTTCCTTCTTTACCTCTTGACCCCCAACCAAAGTGGTATAAACAGCATGTTTAACTGCAGGCAGAAATAAACGCAGTCACCCAAAGAGAATGGTAATTAACAAGATGTGGTTTTAGGTTATTGAACACGCTAGCTCTTGTCATGTAAGGACCCATATTGTGTTTTGAAGCCCATGAAAATGCAGACCTTACCAGTCTTCCCAACTGTAGACATCTTTTGCAAGTGGCATCCACCATAGTGGTCTGCAAAGAACATCACAGACTATTTAGGAAGAGGCCTTATGTCATGGCTCATGTGGAGATGCATGGCATTTGGTAGTGGGGTGCATTTGTGGCTCATTGGTAAGTTAATTTATATGGTGGAAGGGGGAGGTAGAGGAGATGTGGCATATGATCCTGGTAGATGGCATATGATCCTGGTAGATGCTGTCTACAGCTCATGACCAGTGTCATAGCTAGAGTTGCACAGCTCAGATCCAGTTCTGACTCCTTTCAGGTCATCAATGCTTAGTCAGGTACAGCTTTATGTAACTAAGCCTTTTCTTTTTGGAGACAGTCTCATATGGGACCACAGTGTTTTAACTGATGTCTCATAAATCTGAGCAATCACTTCTCAGTTCTGTGAAGTAGAGTTTTGGTTATATCCACCTATATTTTAGCAAAAATAATTTGATAATGCTCCTTATTATTAGTAATAGTAGTATTTGTATGGAAAATATTGCATAAAACTATGAGGATTGCTCTGAATTATAATAATAGCTGTCAACAGTTTTCATCTCAGCAAACCAAAACCCTATGCTATTTTTTAACTTTTATAGTCTCTCTTTAAACAACAGCAAACTATAACCAAGATATATCTTCACAGAATTCCCACTTTACATGTCTCCCCATAAATTGTATTTTATTTTTCCAAGATCTAGTCAAATAAAGAAACCCCAGGCAATTTTTCTTACCCCTGGCATTTGTCTCCTTATATTACTTTCCTTGTTTCTTTGGCAAGTTCTCTCTTAGGCAACCAACACATGTGTAATAGCCATAGACAATTGTCTCATTTTCTTTGACTTTTCAAAGCCATTCAACACTTTTGACTACTTCTCAATCTGCCTTTCCTGATGTGGGAAGCATGTTACTATCTTCTTCCCTTTTCAAGAAGCCTCTAGCCTATCCTATTAGTGAGCTCTTTCCTTCTCCCTGCCCCAGAAAGGTGGCACAACCAAAGGACAGCCATTGGGCTTCTAATGTATACTTTCTCTCATATGGTGATTTCATTCATTTCCTAACATGAATTTTTCCCAAATGGATAACCCCAACTATAATCTCTTTTTAGAGCTTTGGCTTTATGATTATATAATTTTTAAGATGCCTCCTAGCTCTATAAATCTATGATCCCATTACGTCTGACTGCTCACTAGATATTTCTTCTTGGAAACTCACCATGTCTTAGTCCAAACATATTATGTTTCTCATCAGAACACGTGAGGCATATTGAAAAGAGCCAAGACAGAATTTGGAGTACAGAAGTTAGTTCTGGCTCTGCAATTTACTAGCCCTGTGCACTTTGGCAATTTGCAAAACCTCCCCTGATTTGCAATTGCTTCATCTGGAAGAATGATTTTTATTTTATAGGGGTTTTATAAAGATTAATAATAGAAATAACAGTTGGCACATAATAAATGTTAGTTCTCATGTCCTTGCCTCCCCGTCTTATTTCGCTAGTCTTGTCATTCTTCTATTTACCCAGACTCAAAACTTTAACAGTATTCCTGTGTATCATCAGGACTCAAATCAAATCATGTTTTATGAGACTCTCTTCCAAATACCTTTTACACTCGTCCTTTATTTTTATTTCCACTGGAACTAACCAGAGCTCCCTAGTAGGCTTCTATAGCAGCCTTCTTGTCTGCAAGACTCATTAATCCTGTGCTCTCTTGCAAGTATCTTCCTAATCGACCTGTCTGTGCTTTCCACAAAGAATGACTGAACATGTGTGCCCAGCATAGTGCCTGCCCTAAAATAATTATTTAATGTGGTTGCTTTCTGTGTGTATACAATATTTTCTTAGGCACCTGAGTCTCTATTTTACTACTTCCTTCACATGATTTAGTTAAACCTGTGTATTAATGTCCTGCATGAGGCATATATGCTCCATTGCCATGCCTCTGTTGGTGCAGGTTCTTCCTTCGGGGAGTGCCAGGTCCTCATTCTGGTTTTCATAGGACAGTCTCACCTTCTCTGTGAACTCTTTCCCAACCACTACAGATGAAGCACTTTTCTCTTCATTTTCATAAACAGATCAAATATTTTTGGATCCATTCATGGGACACTCAATCCCCACTGCCTGAAAGGTCTTCTCCCCACTTTATGATCTAGATAATTCTTAACTCTTCCAGTTTGAGAAAGATGAAATATTTTCTTCTTTTGGAAACTTCTTATGGCCTATCCAACCCTATTTTTGCACTCCTTCTCAAGCAGATCTAAACATTTGTATTTATGTGCATTCACCGCATTTTCTACACGCCTCTCTTATGATGCCTATTATATTATAGTCTCTTTCTCCTATTATATTATAGTCTCTTTCTCTTTTATATTATAGTTTTCCATGTGACTTCCCAGCAAGCTGGGTTTATATTTCTTATACATTTTCATATCTTCAACCCCAGTGGGTTTCCTAACACATAGAAAGTGTTTCATAAATATGCATCAAATGAGGTAAAGGAGTACAGTGGAGAGAGTCGGTGAGAGATGATGGGCAAGGAGTGTTAATGAGAGTCAAGATTCCTGAATGATCTAGAAGTATCAGCTAATTTCCAATGGGGTATGAAGACCGCCTAAGATAAGAGAGAATGAGGCAGAAATGAAGGACTAGAGAACAATGACAACCTTCACCTGGCCACTTGCCACCTTTCTTTATGGTTCCTGTTGCTGTCTAGACCCATTTCCCATCTGCAGACCCATTTATTTCCAGACTGATAGGAATTTGTATGCTACAAAAAGCTGTTGTACTGGATTTAGTTTTGTACTACTTTTCATTTTGTTTAAAAGTGCTTTATCTTGTATTTACTAATAAAAAAATTCACAAGGTTCATTTTTTTCTTTACGGTTTGATCAAATGGGCATTTTACGTTTCTTGTTAGATCAGAAAATATATAGCTTTATTTCTGAATATCATTGGTCATTCTCCTCCCTCACCCTTCCTCTCCACCATAGTTAAAGATTTTCCTTGAAATGTCCCCAGCCTGAACATCAAATGACTTCTGTCCTTAGAAGGAAATAAGCCAGAAGGAGGAAAAAGTTGGGTTAAGTTTCCTTAGCCCCTAACCACAGGGCTAGAATGCAATGGCAGTGAAATGTACCAATTTATCTTATTTTACATAATTAGAGTTAGGGGCTATTGAACACAGAATGCAAATGTATGCTAAATATGCAAATTAGCCACATTTCCCAGATTTGGAGAAGGGGGAAATGTGGTAGCCTTATGTTAGATGGTTCTCCCTTATCTGTGAACACAACTTTTCAGCACTACAAATGCAAGCAACTGCGCAGTCACAGTTGGGGCTGCTAATTTAGAAATCCAGTTTAGGCTGATTTGAAAAGACAACAACATTTTTGCAATCACTGGTGTATCCTTTATGATAGAGCTAGTCATGCCATTTTTTGTTTTCTGAAGACAGCCTTTTTTTTCCTCTTAATACACTTATTTGGGATCTTGCCTAGCTCTTCAGTACAAAGCCTGGGCCTAGAACTATAGAATAGGCATTTATTGGGAGTGCTCCGGCCTAAACCTGAAATCACAGAGATGTGCCCTTGTCCAGATCTTGCCCTGCTGCAGGGAATACAGTCAGAAGGCTGCTTCCTGTCCTCTAGTTGTCACCTCCCCTCCTTTGGGGTTTTTCAGCTAGTGGAGCTGTCTCCCCTGTGGCTTCTTGCCTCCTTCCCAGGACAGCAGACCAAACTGTGGTGGGCCTGCATTGCTCAGAGGGTCTGTTCCCTCCTTCTTCCTTTCCCAGATGTGAATCTCTAATAAACGTCTTGAACCCCAGACTCCAATTCAGCATCTGCTTCTGGAAGCCAAACCTGTGACACAGACCTTCATTCTCTTACCCATTTTCTCTCATTTTAGAAAATTTTCTCTAGAGTTGGAGATCTCATCCTCTCCTAAATGTCCCTGTAAGTGGATCCAGTAAATAACTTCCCAGGGCTTCATCCTAACTAAGTATAAATGGTGATATTTCAGGCAGTCATGACCCCAAAATGACGAGAACGACTTGTCTCAGCCCCTTTCAAACTGTCATGTGAGTGACCATACAGTGGTAAGGTCAGACTTATGACAACACTATTTTTAGCCTTGTAAAAGCCTCTGCTATTACTCTGGCCAAAAGTGGCAAGAGGTTGGGAATAGATACTGGGAAGGGGAGTGTCATCTTGAAGTTAAAGCAATATCAAACTCCATTTCAGAGGTGAGGGAAGAAGTCTGTCTGGAGGCCCTGGGCAGGGATTAGTTTCAAATTGCTATCTGGACCCAGTCAGGGAAATTATGTACAATTACTTGAAATTGGGATGCAACATCATTATGAGGAGTAGGATAATATGACCATTCTACCAGTAATTTGGCTAGTAATTTGGTAGTAATCTCTAATAATTACTGTAAGTGCTAACCAGTTCATTTCCTGAATCACTTTTCCTTTTGGGTGTTCACTTTATTTCATACATTTAATTGGCTTTTTTGTAAAATGTACTAGCAATGTTTTACATTCCATGGCCTTACCTAGGGCTGAGAGTCAGAGTATTCCAAGTACTGTTTCGAGCATCTGGATAGAGGCTACTTAATTCAAACTAATCCCCCTGTGTCTCTATTATTGTCACAACCTACTATAACATTTTTTGAACATTGAATATCTTTGTGGTATTATAATAGGAGAAAAATAAGATACTGAGTTAATCAAAAGATAAGATCCACTGGGTTAGCAATCCAGCAGAGATATATAGGCACAGACATACTTAGATTGTGAAGGTTTTAACAATTGATTATAGATAGTCAAAAGAGTTGTGTGTGGTTTGTCTATGTAGCAAACGTGTGAGTACGCAGGTTTTTAATTATTCAATTTTATATTAGTGATTTAAAAAATTGATTAGAAGAAGTCCAAGGAGCTGAAAAAGAGAACTTAAGAAACAATATAAAAATCTATCTAAGATCTATCTATCTATCTATCTGTCTGTCTGTCTGTCTATCCATCCATTCTTCCGTCAATCTCTATTCATCTGTCAGGAGATCTCCTGTTGCTTCTGTTTCTCTAGAGAACCCTGACAAATACAGCTGGGATAGGAAATACTGACCATACGTTTAGATCTGAAATGTTTAAGCATTCTCTACAGGTATTGCAATGAATGCAACATAGAGCATGATTAGAATTCAAGGATCTGAGCATTAAGTGCTTCACATTCCATTTGCATACTTTGGTTAAAAAGTGAACTCATTAAAGGCTCAGAGGTGAATTGAATGACCCATGCACTGGGCTGAAATCATTGCTTAATACAGGTGACAAGAGGTATCAGAATAACATTTTTCAATACACCCCACTTCACATGGCTCAGTGATAGGAAATTTGTATAAATGAAATTAACATAAGTAAGCTCCTATTCTCCTTGGAGCCAAAAGTCTAAAACAAAGCCAATTGGAATTTACTGATTCTGTTTTAATTACTATTTCACAGACATTTATGGAGCATCTACTGTAATGACAGACATCGTACTAGGACCCTAGATGAGAAAGATACACAAAATGTTATTAGTAAAAGTATGGAAAGCATGCAGCCAATGCTGCAAAGCCCTTCATGAATTGAAAAACAAGGCACAGGATCAACAAAGTCATGAGCTAAAAGCAACTCTTACCTTCACTACCTTATAACTCTTTAGAAACCAGAAAATTAAAGATAAGCAAAGGGTTATCAAAGCTTTCGTGTGTTTCAAAAACAAGATGAGATGTTATTAGAATGGAAGAATTAAAGTAGAAATCAGCCTTTACAAGTTATTAGTGGCAGTCCATAAACCAAATTACATTTTGCAAGAAATAAAGTGGGAAAGGTACTGGGAAAGTGAGCTTCTCCTTTCAGAGTGACATTTTTGTGATAAAAATATGATAGGTGAGAATAACAAAGTTCAGTGTGAAGTTACACTGCACAGCTATTAAAACTCTTGTGCTAAGGAACTATAAAGAAACTCCCAGGTAATAGCTACTATCCTCAGCAAAAGCATAATGAGTTAGCTATACGACTAGTTCAGGGTTAATAAACAGATTTTTATTCTATTAGTATTTGTAGTAATAGTGGGGGATAAGCTAAGAACTGCTTGCATACATGGATACCTTGGGGAAAACAACAACAAAAATCATTGTACCAGCATAACTTCTTTATGGTAACTTAGGCATTTGAGGTATTCTGAGTTCTGTTTCATAGGAAGATAAAGCAATATTTCAGGGACATGCCAATCACATGTTTTCTTCAAAATTAACCCCTCCTCCCACTTGTCAAGATTTAATCAGCTATATTCCCAGATAGATGCTAAGCACCTTCTCTTCTACTTCTCCCTACTTCCAAACCCTTTCACTGATCATTTGATTACATCCCTTCTTATATATATCATATATATGTATCTTATACGTATATCTATAGCTTATGTGTATTTTATTTATCCAGCTCTATCTATCTAGAGATCTGTATACATATATGTATATATATAAACATATATGAGAGAGAGGAAGAGGGAGATTTATTATAAGAAATTGATTGGCTCACTTGATTATGGAGAGAAGTTCCAGGACCTGCTGTTGCCAATCTGGAGACCCAAGAAAGTCCACATCCCAGTCTGAAGGTGGAAGACTGATATCCAACTCAAGACCATCAGGCAGAGGGAGCAGTTCTCTCTTACTTAGTCTTCCTGTTCTTTCCAGGCCTTCAATAGATTGGATGAGGGCCACCCACATTAGGGAAGGCAATCTGTTTTACTCAGTCTACTGATTCAAAAGTTAATCTTGTCCAACAGTGCCCTCACAGAATACTGTTTAACTAAATATCTGGGCACCCTATGGCTCAGTCAAATTGACATACAAAATTACTGATCACACTAACCATCATCAGAGAACAACCTCCAGCCAAAAAAATCATTCTACCAAAATGATGAATAAATTACTATCCTTATTCGTATTTGTCAGAGAAAAAAATAAAATGTAAAAAATTAGAAACAGAAGCTTCTAGGTGATGTTTCTAGGACCATATGGCTACAATTAATAATAATTTATAGTGCTCTAGTAACTAGTATTTATTTTGGGTTTTCAGTCTTTTGGGGGAAAAGATGTTTTATGTGACTTCAGATTTGAGACTCATTACAGAGCAAAGTCTGGGATAGGGAGAGTATTAGTGAAGATACTGGAGAATTTGTCCTGAGTATAATGAAGAAGTAGGCCACATCTCTCTTCTGACCAACTGCATGCAGGACTTGAGATATCCAGCTAGGAAATGCTCCAGAGGGGCTCTGTGATCTAAGGGCCGCAGCTTTAAGTATTTCACATCATGTCTATTAATACTCTTAGGACAAGTTCATGAAGCCCAACCCTTGTTGCCCCTTCCTACAAATAAAGAATGAAGAACTGAGATGTCAAATGAACTCCTGATATGACTACAATTAATCGATAGCAAAGCCGGAGCCAGACTCTGGTCTACTTGGTGCTAGGTACTTCACTGATAAGTTTATTGATACCATGACTTTGTATTACCTCAGGGTCTCACATTTTCTCTTACATTCATTCAAATGAATATTTCATCACCATTTAGAAAGTCACCTTTTCAGGATAAGTTTTCTATTATAAGAGAGGTGTTTTGTGTTTTTTTTTTTTTTTGTATTTTGTTGTTGTTGTTGTTTTTGTTTTTGCCAGCTTAGTTCCCATAAATGACTGCCATCAAAAATGCTGACCGTGAATTTCAGAACTGAACCGTTCAAACCTTCTCTGCAGGTTGAAAGACGGATATCACATTTTGCACATCCATCTCTGCAGAATGTGGCTGCTGTTTCTCACTTTATGGGACATCTATCACTTTTAAAAGGCGACGGTGGCCTCTTGGCACACCGGGAAGTGACTGGGCAGCTTAACCAGTTTTCCCTTGCGTGTGATAGTTGAGAATTCTGAGGCAAAGCCCCTGACTTTCTACCAATCACGTTCCCTCATTTAAAACCACTCCCTGGAGAAAATTAAGCACCTTTTTGTTTTGATTCCTTTAACAGTCTGTGGTTGCATCAGGCTCCCCCCCCCACCCAGCCCTACCTGTCTTGAAATGCAAAAACCACATCCCTTACCCCAATGATCCAGACTAGTGGTACACAGAGACTACCTTCCTGAAGCTGTCATGTTCTGATTCCTTAGAAAGCATCAGGAATGTTTACCTGTTCTTTTAATCTTCGATCTCTACCTACCGTTCTGGGCAGAGCAAGATAAAACTGGGGTGCTAGCTCATTGCTGGCCTTTCCAAATACCCTACCGTAGGCACATTTATATTAGATATTGATTTCTGCTTAATAGAATAAGCCAGGAAAAATCACACTCTGTGTTGGCGTTCAAAGGATAAACCATAAAAGCCATTAAGAAGTACTGTAAGCATGAGGATGATTAATGGGACTTGAGGTGCCGTCCACCAACTATTTCCAGATAATGTCTTTGAGAGATTCCATTGCCTCTGGCGGCGGTTCAGAGCTATTTATTTGCAAGGTGAAATTCTGAGTAATGATGTTTCCCAGGTAGCCCTGACTGACAGTGTTAAAGAGACAGAACTGGATGGCCCTGAACTCAGATCTTAAAGGGTTTGCTCAAAGGAGTTGCTAGGATACTTCAGAGGTAGTACTTTGAAAGACAATATATCTGCCCTCAAATTGCCCCTCCCTCTGTGAGCTGTGAGTCTCTTCTCCTTGAGGACCTGCTGGGCTTAAGGTTTATAGGGAAGAAGTGATTGTCAAGAACTATCGATTCCTGACTTCTGTGAAACCAGTGTGTCTTTTTTCCCCCTCCTTGTACTGGAGTTAGCTTGGATTTGGGCAGTAGTGAGCATCCAGAGAACAAAGCCCTTTCAGGACCTGCAAAACTTCTGGTTTGCATTTTTTTTTTTTTTTTTTTTTTTAGTTTGATGGAATCTAATGCAAAGTACTTCATACTCTCCATCATTTCCCAAGTTTTATTTGTTAAAGTAAATCCCGTCTGTATTCTTGAGTACAAATTTCAGCAATTATGTTTTGATGCCTGGGCTTCAATAATAGGGTTCATATATCAATAATGTTTTTAGTGCTTGAAAGTCTGACCCAAACTTTTCAGAAGAACCCAGACTGTCATCATGATATATGATGACAACACTCAGAACAGTGTCTGCCACAGAGGAGGCCTTCAATAAATGTTAGATGAATAAATAAATGGATGGATACATAGAAGAATGGGAGAATTAATGAAGGCTACCATTTTTTGAGCACCTATAATGCTTTATAAATCAGTGATTCATATAACAATTTGCAAGTGTGATATTATTATTCCCACTTTGCAGAAGAGAAAACTAAGGCTCAATGTGACTTGTCCAAGGTGATAGAGGTAGTCTTTAAGTGCAATATTCTTCTACACTGTTGGTGGGAGTGTAAACTAGTACAACCTTTGTGGAAAACAGTTTGACAATTCCTAAAAGATCTAAAAATCGACTCCATATGACCCCACAATCCTCCTTCTGGGAATACTCCAGAGGAACTCAAATCACCCTGTTAAAAAGATACCTGCTCACACGTGTTTATTGCAGCATTATTCACAATAGCAAAAACATGGAACCAACCTTGCTGCCCATAAAAAGAGGACTGGATAAAAAAAAATGTGGTACATATAAACGATGAAATATTATGCAGCCATAAAGAAGGACAAAATTATGAACTTCACAGCAACTTGGATGGACTCAGAGTCTACAATACTGAGTGATCTTTCACAGAAACAAAGAATTGAGCACCACATGTTCTCACTCATAAGTGAACCTTGAACAATTATCATAAGAAAGGGATTGGCAACAGTGGGAAAGTGCCATGGGAAGGAGGGCGTGAGAAACTACCAGGGGATGGGGGCACACCTCATCAACAAGGGTACCTTCATAATGAACATTTGTATACCTAACCCTGAATTATATGCCACAACTTTAAAATAAAATATTCAAAAAAAGAAAAAAATGCATTATTATTTCACTTTTCAATCTAATAAAGGGAAAGATGGGTTCACTAGTATATAGCTTCATGATGTAGCATGAGTACGTTGTATTTTCTTCTTTACATAAAGCAAATGATGATTCATTTTTCCAAAATGGAAAGTTTCATAGATTTCAAAGTGCATATCCTCTTTTCTTTTAGTATATTCAAATATAATACTCACACACTTGAAAGTGTATATAGATTATATTCCAGACAACCTTAAAACTCCATTAGGTTTTGAGACTACTTTTTAAATATTTACTTGGGCTGATATTTATCTTAAATCTTTTCTGTAGTAAGGGGGAAGGTTATAATTATGTAGGTAAATAAAGGCCCTTTTAGTTAAGTTGAAACCTGAACCCACATTTTTCAACCTTTATTTACACGTTGACTCAATGTCTAAGTGAGCATTTTTAGACTTCTCACCTACTCCTGCTCTCTAGAACTCTGTAATGCCAGACTCCTCACCTGAAAAATAGACAGTCAAACAGTTTTTTTTCCCACTAATCTCCCTTAAAGATTCATTCGTAAGGTTTCTTTCAGTCTCATGTTGGCTAACCAAGGCCCATCTATGGGTGGTTTTACCTGTCTATTCTGATTAGTGGTAACAACTATGTTTCCTCCTAAGGCCTAGAGGCAAGAACAGGGAGAGGCTAAGAACAATTCAGCAGTCATTCTGAGAGTGTTCTGGAACAGCTGAGGCTGAAGTACATCTGTGCAAAGAAAATAGTTTGTCCTTTAGAAAAATTATTTTAAAACAAAAACAGGAAAACAGGGAGGGAAAGAGGGAAAGAGGGAGAAAGGGAAGGAGGGAAAAAAGGAGGGAGAGAAAGAGGGAGGAAGGGAGGAAAAAAAAGGAAAAAGAAAAGATTGCTCTTTAGTTAGTCCTTTGGATAATTTCAGTGATTATTTTCTCTCAACACTGCTGCAGGTTACTTCGAAATAATCAGCAGTGCTATCCTGACAGCCAGGATCTAGATGGATTTTCTATCAGCCAAGCCAGGCTCTGATAGTTTATCACTAAAAATAATAATGATAATAATAATAATGAAAATACCCACCCCAATTATGATTGACAAAATGTCATGTGAAGAAAATAAGGATATAATTGATTATAGTCATTAAATATAGATAGAGACTCAGGTGGGGGCACCTGCACCCTGAATGGACACAGCCTTCTTCTAATGGAGAATAACAGGAAACTTGACACCCACCTGATCCAGTGTGACAGGGTAATTATTTATTTCTTCAGCTACGAATTTTTAGAACACCACAGGGCCACGGAAGAGAGATACATATGTTATATCGGAGCAGTATTTTATATTTTTAAGCAAATGAATCAAAACTAAGCTACTAATATTTAGACTGCATTTTAATTCCTCAATTACTTTCTCCTTTTAACTTTCTCATATTTTTATTTAATTTAGTTTGATTTAGTTACTACTCATCTCTTTTCACATTTCTTTGTTTCCTCTCAGTACCTTTTAGAAGAATAAATTATCCGTTCTTTTTTTTTTTTCCTACAATGGTTCACCCTATCCTCTAGGTTAATTTCTGATCTTTCTTCTTTATTCATCTTGTGATGACTTCCTTCATATTAGCTTTAGTCCTTTCCTCTTCCCTTTGGCCTAGGGCCTACTGTCATGTCATTTCCCTTTCCCAATACCACACCTTTTGTCACCCAGTGGGTGCCTTTGCTCAATGGAAGGATGTGTTTTCGTGCCAAGTGAAAAGAATGGATTTGTTACCCTTCTGCTTTCTCCTGAGAAAAGAAGCACAGTAAGGAGTAGGAGGCTCTGGGGAGCGTGTCTGCAACACCTGCAGTGACTCTTGGGCTTGGAAAGAAACTCCAGTGGTTTACTTCAAAGAAAGCATATCATCTAACTTAGTTCTAAACATCCACAACATCAAAAACATTATTTAACTCTACCAGGGAATGCTTAATTTTAATGTGAAAGTATATAAACATTTATCCAAAGGAGAAGATAGTAAGCAGAATTACAAAGTAGTTGAAATGAAATGGTTGTGAATTCTAAATACAGTCCAGCTTGCAAAAAGAACAAGGGGATCTGTTGATTTGACCACTCCTGTAAGGAAACGTGAGACTCTTTCCTGATAGGATAAGAATCCTGGGGTAGCCTCAGCTTTTACAAGACAATGAGG
Organism: Tarsius wallacei; assembly: GCA_963574415.1. NCBI lineage: Eukaryota > Metazoa > Chordata > Mammalia > Primates > Tarsiidae > Tarsius > Tarsius wallacei. The sequence goes on along the minus strand of CAUYQG010064476.1, from coordinate 14,987 downwards.
CAGAGGGTTGGAGAGTACATTCCTCCACACTGCGGGACTTGGTTTTGAGGATGACCAGCAGAGCTCCATTTCCTTGCAGGATGAAGTGTGTGCGTGTTAATTGCCTCTGCACTGCTGACCACAGGATTTCCCAGAAAAAAAGAGGCTCTTCTTAGAACTGAGAAGCTCTCATCCTGCAGTGTAACTAATGATACTGAGCAAATAGCCAAGGAGCACGGTGGCTTGGCAAGAAAAAAAATTGAGTAATGCAGGGTGGCAGCAAAATCAGGAATGGAGGGCCCTCTCGATACATTCCTTTATTCACTCATTCACTATCTACAGATACCAACTTAACATCTAAGAAAAGCAGTTAGGATAATTTTCGGGACTCAGACACACTGGGGATCTCATATCTTTTGCATCTGACTAGTGGCAGATATAAGCAAGTTGCCTAATGATTCTGGACCTCAGATTCCTTCCTTTAAACTAGAAATGAACTCAGTGCCTGCCTCTGGGTTCCTTATGACACTGGAAGCCTTTGCCCTCCTACTCACCAGTTATGAAAAATGTGGGGCCAAGCATGGTAGCTCATGCCTATAAACCCCGCAATTTGGGAGACCGAATTGAGAGGATTGCTTGAGCCCGCAGGTTTGAGACTGTCCTGGGCAACTTGGTGACACCTTATCTCTATAATAAATAAAAAAATTAGTCAGGTGTGGTGACACATACCTATAATTCCAGCTACTTGGAAGTCTGAGGCGAAAGGTTCAACTGAGCCCACCAGGTCGAGACTGCAGTGACCATGAGCATACCATTGCGCTCCAACCTGGGTGACAGAGTGAGATTCCAACTCAAAAAAAAAAAAAAAGAACAAAATGGGTTGGCCTGTAACTTCTCACTTGTAGAGTTCAGTGAATTTGTGTCCCATTGTCCTCTGCATGCCTCTCCATGGGGGGGCATGGGGGGAGTCCCACAGATGGTTATGTATCTGGAAGCCTTTTAGACCTATGATTAGTTTTTTACCAACATGCTAGATGTGAAACAGCCTGATGCATCTGGTCACTCAGAAAATAGTCACACTGAGGAGGTAGATTTAATGGCATAGGTAGAATAGTTAGGAAAAACAACTCCAATCTTAAAATACTTGTAGAGTACTGGTTATATTCTTATGAATATCTTTAAAAATGGAAATAATTGTTTCTTTTCACCTCTTGGCAAATATTTCTTAAGCACAAACTATGTCCCAGGCAAAGCACAAATAATTTTTAATAATTTTTAAGCACAAACTATGTCCTAGGCAATGTTCTAATAGGTCAGAAATAAAGAATAATAAAGAATAAAGAATTCAATAGATAAAACAACATGTTAGGAGATAAACAGTGCTAATGAGGAAAAGTAAGGTGTTAGAAGGGTAAGAAATTCTAGAAAGATGAGATTAAATTTTAGTGTGAATGACCCTGAACTTGAAAACCAGGAGAAGTCATCCAGAACCAAGTTTGGCAAAGGGAGTTGATAGTTGCCCTGGGTAAAGCCAGTTTTGCTTAACAATAATTAGAAAAAAACAAAACAATGATACACATAAGTTAATGAGATGTTCATGAAGTAAAGAGTATGATTACTCTTTTGGAGTATTCTGCAAAACTGAAAGCATTTCCAGAAATAGCAGCAGAGTGCATTGTCCAAAAAATAACTGTTTGTGTGATTTGAGCCAGGTGCTGCTGTAGGTGAACAGCAGAACAGGTGCATTGGTGGTGCTCATTCCCATGGAGGGAGACAGATAGTAAACAAGGACATAACACATAAGTAGAAAATATACAGTTGTCCTTTGGCATCTGGCATCCCAGGGGGATTGGTTCTCACAGATATCAAAATCCAACAATGCTCAAGTTCCTTTTTATAAAATCATCTCTAGATTACTTATAATACGTAATACAGTGTAAATGCTTTGCAGACAGTTGTTATATTGCTTTGTTTAGGGAACAACGACAAGAAACAAGCCTGTACATGTTAGTATAGATATAATTTTTAATTATTTAAACAATTTTTTATTGATGCATCATATTTGCACATATATAGGATACATGTGATATTTTGATACAAGCATACAATATGTAATAATCAAATCAAGATATTGATCTGTGGTTGGCTGAATCCACAGATGTGTAACCCACAAATATAAAGAGCCAATTGTAGTTTTTAAAAATTGAATTCTTTAAAAATTGACAGAAAATATACATATGTATCTTATACAGCATGCTGTTTTGAAATATGTATATATTTTGGAATTCTATATTGAGCTAATTAACATATTATCACCCCATGTAGTAATCATCTTTTATAATGAGGACACTTAAAATCTACTGTTTTAGCAATTTTCAATATAATACATTGTAATTAACTACACTATGTTACACAATACATCTCTTAAATTTATTTCTTCTACTCAACTGAAATTTTGGATCCTTTAACCCACATCTTCCCAATCTTCTAGCTCCCCTGTCCTCCAGTCCCAGGTAACCACCATTCTACTCTCAGCTTCTATGCTTAACTTTTTTGGATTCCACATGTAAGTAAGATTATGCAATATTTGTCTTTCTGTGCCTAGCTTATTTCACTTAGCATAATGTCTTCTAGGTTCACCGATGTCATCACAAATGACAGGACTTCATTCTTTTTTCAATGCCAAATAGTATTCCATTGTATGTATATATACCACATTTACTTTACCTATCTGTTGATGGACAATTAGGTTTACTCCATATCTTACTACTGTGAATAACACTGCGATGAACGTGGGCATACAGATAAACCTTCAATATACTGATACCATTTTCTGTGCATTTATAACCCAGCAGTGAGATTGCTGGATTATAAGGTAGTTCTATTTTTAATGTTTTTTGTATTCAACCAGAATATTTTTAATTTTTTGCGGAACCTTCATACTGCTTTTATAGTGTCTGTGCTAATTTACATTCCCACCAACAGTGTGCAAGGGTTTCCTTTTCTCTCTATCTTGCTCAACACTTGTTATCCTTTATCTCTTTAATAATAGCCATTCTGACATGTGAGTAAATAATTTAGTATTTATTGGCTTGATTTTATTGCCCTCAAGTAATGTGGTGCGCTGGGACAGTCATCTCACTTTTGTTGGAAAGAGCATGCATGGGATTGGAATCGGGATGACTCTCTGGACTTATCAGTCCTCCATTCTGGAACAAGCTACTGTACTTCTCCAATGTCAGCTTTCTTATCTTTAAAATGGAATTAATAATACTGACCTTACGCAGTTGCTGAAATATTGCCACATGGTTTAAAGAATTTAGTGAGTGGTAGGTAGGCATAGAGCTTATAGGAGATAGGAAGCGATACATGCTATTATTAATCCTAATCAATGCAGAATACACTCATCATTATGATTTCTACACTCATTGCAATATATGATATGATATGACATATGGTAAAAATTCAAGAATACTTAAGTTCACTTTTTAAAAAATCATCTCTAGATTACTTATATTACGTAGTATAGTATAAATGCTTTGTAAACAGTTGTTATATTGATTTGTTTAGGGAACAAAGCATTTCAAAAGCAAAAGTTTGCTTTTCTCAAACATATATCATGATTTTTTGTCATACTTTGTCAATGAACATAAGAAACATAAGAAGTACATCTGTGCCCAAACTAACCAAAATAGCCTAATATTTTTTCTGAATCTTGAGGCAATCAAGTTGTCCACATGCATGGAGCCCTACTTTGTGCAAAGTTTGCATAGGACACTCCTAGAGACATGCACAATTAGCTAAAACAGTTCTGTCCTTTAAGAATTTAGCTGAGGAAACAACAGTCTACATAAGATTGTTAACAATGCAAAGTAGTAGTAGATTGTATCAGCCAAGGGGTACAGATGATGCTATGGAACTGTTCTTATATTTCTTCTTATAGAGGCTGTGTTACTAAATTCACATCACCAAATTGTGTTTAAAGAAAAAAATTCCATTATCTGATCATCCTTTAAAAAAAAAAAACAATTTCTGGGTCATTTTCTACAGGTTGTGGATATTCTTACTCAAATTCACATATGTGTTCATATGTATACACTCATAACGTTCAAAGATGATTGTTGCTTCACTGACACTATTACATAAGCCAGGCTTTCCCTCTAGCCCCTCTTTCTTATCCCTGTGCAATTTGATGGGAAGGCAGAGGTGGGAATGTCACCACTCTCTGCGTTGGTCTGTCACCTGTGTTCAGTGTTTACTTCTCTGACAGCTCTAGGCCAGATCTGGGTCTTCCTCCACACTACAGTTAGTGGGTCCAGGAAGGAGGAAACCAGTCTGACATGTCCCTTCAGTTCTTCGTGCTAACCCCATGGGGTTTGGGGGCTCCCCCCTTATGCTCCAGTTTCTAGTCTTGGCTCCTGGTTTGGGCTCTGACTTGTTTTTCCTCCAAGGGTACCTTTTTTCCACGTGTTCATGGAGTGACCACTGTGCTACCCTCTAGAAGAACTCCCTTCTGGCTCACTTGTATGAAATTCTCCAATACAGGCCACACTCCCTGCAGGGTCTGTGGCAGCACACCCCTGGGGATAGCACCCAGGCCTTCTGCCTGCCCTGTGGGTACATTTGAGATCAAGCAGACACACATGTGCATGCACATATACACACACACTAGTATGTGTACACACATGCATATGTTGCTCCAAATCAAACAATTCTGAAAGATAAGGCAGCCTAAAGCCACTCCCGATATCAGAAACCTAGTCTTAATTGCAGCAGCATGTGGCCCTATCACCTTGGCCAGGATGTTCTCAATTTTTTTTTATTTCCAAGCCCACAATTTCTCTTCCACAGTCCAAAAGAAAATCTTCGACCGAGCTTCACCCCTGACTAGGACAACTCTCTCATTCCTATTTGAGACAGTGCAGAAAAAAACCCAAATTTATTCCAATTATTTAGAAGTTGTGCACATTGATATGTAGGAAAGTTAAGTAACTTACCTAAAACCACATAATGCCTCCAGGACTGACATTGTTCAGGGTCTAAATCATCTGATAATTTACATAATTTTCTTTTTACTATATTTGATGCATTTCATTACCTTTAAGCAAATATAATATGTTCCTTTAAAAGAGAATCACAGCATCAGTGGAAAATATTGAAATCAAACATGATCCCATGGGCTAGTGTTCCTCCACCATTTCTATTTTTGGCCTCATTGCCCAATTGTGAGAAATTGAGAAAGACAGCTGTTGTGCCTCAGTTTCTCCATTTGTGAATCTGAGAAAATAACACTTAATATCTCCCCTTTCTCACAGAAGTAGAAAGGTTTAATAAATCGGTGCTAGCACAGCACTTTGCACTCTGAGTACCTTTCGCAAAAGAATATAGAAGCATTACCATGCTTATTATTAATAAATAAGATTGGCCTGAACATCAAGCCCCAAGAGAACTCCTTTGTCACTTGCCTGCATGCAGATCGAGTGCCATTGTCTATGACCCTCTTCACTTTGCCGGCCAACAACCTGCTCGTTAATGCAGATAATAACACTGTTTTGTACTTTTCCATTGCCTTTCATTTAGGGAACTCCAAATGTCTTGCTAGCACTATTATATCAAGCACCCTTATACAGAGGTTAGATGTTACAAGGGCCATTATACTTAGGGGGCTGGACAGAGAGCTAAGAAGGGTGGAAAGTAAGGGGCAAGAAGTGGTTCTGACTTCCTAAGCCAGTGCCATTGATGGAATTTTCGTTCCTGCTCCAGAAATGAAATAACCCTTCAGCTCTGTGGGGCTCCCCATCCTCCTTCCTGCAAACCCAGTCTAAAATGCTAGAAAATTGCAGCAGATTCACTGGTGTGCTCTATTTTCAGCTACTTCCATAAAGAAATCAATTAAATGTGTCTGACAGTCTACTTTTCCTGAAGCTCTGCTGGCAGAGGGTTTAACTTTATATCATCTTCCACAGCCCCAAAACAAAACAACCATTTTATTTCATCCTCAATGAAAGTAACTTCTATTTATCTTGGTGAGGTTCCCATGCTAGCTAATCTACAGTCACCAGTCGGATTGCCTTTGTTCTCAGCACTTTTTGGCTATTGCATTTTAGTGCTTGAGATACTGAGTCTGTGACAGAGGAAGCATCTTGTCAATTTAATGAATTGAGTTCTCTTCCAGTGCCACTCTTCCCAACAACAGTCCATTTCCATAACCATCAATATGTCAGATGCAAAATAAAACCAGTTGTAACATGGCGCTGTGTACAAAGCCATTCAGATTATTATTGAATTATGTGGCTGGAAAGATTCTGAGAGATCACTTTGCTCATCTCTAACTTTTTGAGATTTTCTTCTAATTGAACCCAATTTATCACCAATTACAACAGAGTTTTTAAATCACAAAGGATTTCACTAGTGTAAGTAAGGAGGATGTGTCAGGCATTGTGTTAAGAATATTCAAGCCCGGGCTTGTTTCTCTCCATGCCTAGCTTTTGGTTGCTACTCATACCTTAGAAGTTGATGGGTGAATACAGATGAGCAGTAGCATAATAGAGAAGGAAGATCAAGGAATTTGAAGTCAAATACATGGGTGCAGACTCAGAGCTGTATGACCTGAAGAAAGTTGCTTAAAGTCCCCAAATTTTGTTTTCCTCATCTCTGAATTGAGGGTAATGAAATCAACTTCACCTCTGTGTACCTCACAGTGTCGAAGTGATAGCTTATAAAATAACTCTTTAAGTCCTTTGTAGTGCTTGCTTTGACAGCACAGATTCTAAAATTGGAATGATATAGAGAAGATTAGCATGGTCCCTTTGCAAGGATGATGCAAATTCTTGAAGCAGTCCATATTTTAAAATATTAAAAATTAAAAAGATAAAAAATAAAAGTCCTTTGTAGAGTCAAAAATGTTGTATAAATAATCATTGTTGCCAGGCTCAGTGGCTCAGCCTGTAATCCTAGCACTTTGGGAGGCCGAGGTGAGTGGATTGCCTGGGCCCACGGGTTTGAGACCCGCCTGGGCAACTTGGTGAGACCTCATCTCTACAATAAATCAAAAATTAGCCAGTCGTGGTAGCGTGCACCTGTAGTTCCAGCTACTTGGACGATTAAGGCAGAAGGATCGCCAGAGCTCACCAGGTCGAGGCTGCAGTGGCCGGGAGCGGCGACTGCACTCCAGTCTGGGTGACAGAGTGAGACTTCAACTCAAAAAAAAAAAAATTCATTGTTATTAACGTTGCTATTCTAAACTTAATCACAAAAGAAAACCCGCAGTGAAAAATGTACAATGCATCCAAAACACAAACAAAAATTTTACAATCCACAGTTGTTCTCTGGGTATTAGGATGGTTTCCTTTTCTTGGTACAATTTGAGGTGAAAAAGTCAAAAACCGGCAAGATGAAAACAGTGACCAATTGGGATTCTTTTCTTGGCACGATGCCTCAGAAGAGACATCTGTGGAGCTAAGAGGGGGTTACTTGGATAACAGAGTCACAGTCCAGGGTAGCCACAACTGAACACAAGTTGCATCTGATGTTTTCATGGTGGACCTTGTAGCCACCACCTGGTTTTGCAGCATCTCTAGCTTCACAAAGAATTTACTTGGACAAATGACTTAACCTTTTTCTGCCTCAGTTTCCTCATGAGTAAAACAATTTATACTCTTTTGGGCCGTGGCCACATACTGTAAAAGTCAAACGTGACTCTATGTTCAAAGTATGTGGAAAGGCTCACTGTAATTTAAGATCTTAGTAAGGCTGATTCTTGCTTTTTATGTGCTACCATTTTTAGACTAGTTTTTCTTCCTGGGGGGCAGAAAGAAGGATGGCCAGGACTGAACTAAAGAGTGCTCCAAGGAGACGAAATTTCTGAGTAACAAGATGAAGTGAAATATGAAAAAATGTCAGCTGACCACCAGGAATAAACAGATTCCTGGCAACAGCCATTATTAGATCGTGGAATTGCCTCTCTCAGGAAGTGGTAGAAACATTTACTGCTCAACTGAATAAAGTACTCTCAGGGGCCAGATGACCTGCCATTTCCTTCTACATTATCTATGAGTTTTTTCTAATAATAATAAAGCCACTGAAATTGGCTACAGAGCTATAATCACTCGTGTATAGGCTTGGAGCTGCATTGTAATTACTGCTGGCCATGTTCTGAGATAATTGCTCTCGATTTGGCCTTGGTCTTGGCAACTCCCCCAGTCTGTTTACTGCTTGGTCCAAATCTACAGAGGACTACATTAGCATCTACACTGGCCTTACATGCATTGAACAATGTTGAGTCACTGCTTTTTGAACAATAAGCTGGGTTTAGGCAGCTTCCGAAACACCATGAAAATGTTATGCTGTTTAAATGCTAATGTTGGGCCTAGCTGTGATGGGAGCTGACCAGGAGTTCTGTTCCTCTGCTGGACTGAGCAGTTGATTCAGTTTCTCCTATTTGTTCAATCGTGGTAAACATTTTTCATGGACTTTTTACAGTGTTTGCAAAAGTGCCTCCTAAGCAAAAATAGAAAAAATACACTTTGCTCTTTGTACAATTTTTGAAAATAGACCTTTTGAATTGGAAAAGGCTTGTGGAAGAATGAGGAACAAACTATATTTGATATTTACAAATGTGTTATTTACTTGTTATTAAATTCAGTCTGTAAGAAGATGTATGTGTGTATATATTATGTGTGTATGTATGCATATGTGTGTGTATATATGTATCTATATGTATATACATATATACTTTTTTATTTTCAACTAAAATTTTGAGATTGGACTCTGGATGTTGTACGAAATTTTCTGGAAGGCATTTTTGTGTGTGTGTGTGTTGGAGTCTCACTCTGTCACCCAGGCTGGGGTGCAGTGGCATGCTCATGGCCACTGCAGCCTTCTGCCTCAGCCTTCCAAGTAGCCGGAACTAGAGGCATAAGCTACCACATTAGGCTAATTTTTTGACTTTTATTGTAGAGATGAGGTCTCGCCAAGTTGCCCCGGCTGTTCTCGAACCCATGAATTCAGACAATCCCCTCCCCTTGGCCTCCCAAAGTGCTGGGATTACAGGCTTGAGCCACTACGCCTGGCCTTTTTTTTTTTTCTCTTTGGGTCAGAGTGTCACTCTGTCGCCTAAGCTGGACTACTATGGCACAACCACAGCTTACCATAGCCTCAACCTCCTGGGCTCAAGTCATCCTCCTCACTCAGCCTCCTGAGTAGTTGGGATGACAGGCATATGTCACCCACCCAGCTAATTTTTTAGAGACAACTTTTTGTAGAGACAATGTCTCGTTATGTTGCCCAGGCTGGTCTTGAACTCCTGAGCTCAAGCAATCCTCTTGCTTTGGCCTCCCAAAGTGCTGGGATTATAGAGCATGAGCCACCATCATGTCCAGATCTTTTTTTTTTTAATAGAAAGATCATGTTTAAAATTCTGTTTCTTTCTTTATTTACTCTTTGCCCCTCCCCCCAAAATTATCATTTTTAAGAATTACATATGATAATTTTTAAAAAACACCAAAGTTTATCTATACTTGTATCAGTAAATCAAAACCTAAAATGCTGACTCATGTGGCTGTGGTTGTGACTGTGGAGCCAACACTCGCATGCAGGGTCTGCATACCTCCTCCAGCAACCAGCTCCCTATCTGCTCTTGCACTTGCATGAGGCTTCTGGAAGCTGTGCCCCTCTTCGTTCATTGTGGCATTTCCAGCTCTCAGCATCATACCTGGCACAGAGCAGACATTAAATAATTGCCCATTAAAGAAATAAGCTCTGAGGGCTTTTTCCCACTATGTGTTGTTGTTTAACCATTCTGGGAAAGACTCTCAAAGAGTCTTATACAATTTTTTTTTTTTTAACTAAAGAATCATTTTCAAGTGAAAGCCTTACTTCATGATTCAAGATTTTATGTGGTTTTCTTTTTTCTTTCTTTTTCATCTGAAGCGCATTTCCCTATTCTGCCTCATGGTCATGATTTCATTCAAATTTATTGAATTTCTGCTTGTAGCCTTGATTAGATCCCACAATTTATAGACAAACAACAGCAATTTTTAGATCTAATTTTTGTATACTACTTTGTAGTTGAAGTGCTTTTATGTGCATATTTTAAAGCATCCCTGGGATCCTGAAAAGTAGAAATGTAGATATCATAACGTTTATTTTATAAATGAGGAAACTGAGGCTCAGAGATGTTGATTTGATTGCAGTCACACTGCGAGTTATGACATATTTGAGCCTTAAACACATCTTTTGACGCTGTAGGGGCAAGGTGAAGTTTTCCCTTTCCCGAGTGAAGGTGTGCTGAAAAATTAACTCACAAAAGGCAGATTAATTAGAGAAAAGGCATACAAAATTTATTAACATGTATACAGATGCCTTGAGAAAGAAGACCCAAATGCAGGAAAAATTGTCCACCTTTACACTTAGAGCCAACAAAGTATTAACAGCTATGTAGAAATATGACTAGACAAAAAGGGTGTGATCTAATGCTAAAATACTGAGGGAACACAAGAAGTCTGTCTCTCTAGATTCTCCTTGGCCTCGCTGAGCATGCATGTTTTTACCCAGAAAGTCACAGGGAAAGTTAGAGTGATATTTTTAGGTTTTATGGCTGGTTTTGGGGAAAGAGGTTCTGGTTTCTGAGACCTGTATTGGGGAAGAAAGATTCTAGTTTCTAAGTCTAGTCTCTGGAGTGAATGTTCCTGAGAGATAGGGGGAAGGAGAATATCAAAGATAAACTTTTGCTTCAGAGGTCTTCATTTGAGGTATTGTTTTCTGAGTCCCACAGCTCAAAACCAAGCCATATCTTCCATCCTCATCAGCCATCTCTGTTTTTAGCTGAATATGTGTACTTGTTCTATTTTGTTTTATGTCAAAAGCTCCCATGTATATTAATTCATGCTGCTACACTTGTGGTCACTGCAAAAGGCCAGGCTGAACACCAGAGTGAGCTCAGTCAATTCACGATTCTCTGCTACAGACATCCAGGCCAAACAATGCCCCGTGCAACATGACTACAGGTAGGAAGAGTCTGACAGATGGTAACTATCCTGTGGGGCAGCTATTGATCCTGCCCCACCCGCAGCATAACAACAGAAGAGCATACAACATATGCAGGGAGTCATCTTGAAAGTAGTAAAACGAACAGTTTCTTTTGAGAAAATATTTTCTTAACCTCAAAGAAATGTCTGAGTGTAATCATGCAAGATAAGGTTTTGCATAAAGGGTTAGCTTTATGAGTTATAATCTTCTTTTATGAAAGAATAGCCTGGAAACTTTAGGTCTCACTTGTGTCTAAGGATTTAAAATATTTTAAGCCAAAGAGGAAAGCTTTAGGGAAGAGTTTAGCTGCCAGGGGCTTTTTTTCTGTAACTCTCAAGGATGAGGCAAGGAAAGGCTAGCATAGTCCAGGAGATGGCCCCATTAAAATCTTATTAACAAGCTTTGAAGTTACAGTATCACCATGTCCAAAATATTCTCCCAAGCCCATTGTCTTCCTTAGCTGTCTCTGTCCTAGCTAGGACACTTGCCACAAGCAATGGGAAGAACCCTGAACTGGACACTTGTTTAGACCTGCACTTATCCCAACTAGCGATTTGACCTACGAGAAGCTGTTATACCTCTCTTACTCTCAGCTTCTTTTCGTAAAAAGGGGTTAGATGTGATGGGCTTTATGAGCATATCCAGCTCTGCCCTGAGTGAATTTATAAGGATTGCTAGGCTACTTTAATGGGGAGGAAATCCAGATACTGTACACTGGGATAGTTTGAAACAAAGCTAAACTGGAAACAGATGATGAGCTCAGACTACCCAAACCTCGGTTCCCATCTGCAGTGCAAATCTATACCAACAACTTAGCATAAAAGTTGTTGGGTGCTTTGAAAAAAATACTAATTTTAAAAGTAATAATTAACACATGGGAAAGATATGTCTAAAATGCATGGTATTTTTTTCGCAAATCACAATGTTCCCTTACTAGCTATTTCAAAATGGGATTGCTTTGTTTTATTTGCTGTCTTTGTTTTTACTGTGCAAAGCATCATTTAAGTAATGATAAACATATAAATTAAAAGTGTTTGTTAATCTAGACTGAGTATATTCAGATTAATATAATTTAACTTGAAGAAATGACTTAAAGGAAAACAAGAAAACTAAGCAAGTACCAGCATCCAGTAGTAGTAAATACATTTTCATATCCAATTAATTAGCTTGAGAAAAGAGAGAAATCTGAAAAATAGTTTTAATTAGTGAATCCCCTACTAGGTGCCAGGCACAGTGTTACACACACATGAAGCATATGTATGGATGTATGTATGTATTCATATGCATATGTAGATGTTTATGAGTACACAATTATTTTTAATACTCAATATGACCTTAACATATAGAGGTTATTTTTCTGTATTTCAGTTGTGGAAACTGAGATACAGAAGTAACTCAACTGGTGTCCCTTTAGATAGTGAAGTGAGGAAACCCATTTTTGAAAGCAAGGTCCTGGCCCAAAAAATAAGTATCTTTACATTATACCCATTTCCTCAAGTAAGGGTTTTATTGTAAAACATTCTGGGAGCCTGGTATTTAGAAACTGTTAAATTTAACTTAAATAAATTATGCAAGTTATTTAACATTTTGAGCATTGAATGTTTTATCTGTAAATAGATGGATGGAAATATTTACTTCAAGGATATAGAATTAGGATTAAGTTAGACACAGGAAATAAAAATGTCCACAAAAGTTCCTGGCAAGTCATGCCCTTATACAATATATTAGTTTGGATAACATATTGGTTGTACTTTCTCCAATCCCCTTTGGACTTGGATCTCTTTTTCATGTAGGAAACAACAACAACAATAACAACATTCCCCCTACTACAAAGAAGTAAGTGAATATTAATTTAATACCTTCTATTATGTAATAATGTTTTATGTGTCAAATTTCAGGACTAACTTTAGTAATGATTATGAAACCTTTTGTGTGGGACAGTGATAATTAACCATTAAGTACAGTTACATGAATCCAAGTCTTTAAATGTCTTCATGAGGTCAAACTGCTTTCTTGTTAAAGTTAACCCTGAGAAACTAAAAATATATTCCTAAACCTTACCTTTCCTGCTGCCTCAATCCCTCCAGTTTGAGTTAGTTTTCCTCTAGGGGCTTTGAAAGGGAAAGTTCTCCTCTTGTCACACTCACCTTGAAGCTGGACACAATAGATTGCAGTGGCTTTCACCATGCATCTTGTCTCAGTACAGGCCTTCGGGGGACAGGCCTGTTACATTACCCTGTCCACAAGGGCAGGTAATTTAATAAGGTTATCATATTTTCCCTCTATAAAATGACTTAAGAACACCCTTTTTAAAAAGTCACATCAAATGTTCCATTTAAAAATCAGTTACTGAGCAAGCAAGTGGGACATGAATCAGTGGGCACTTAGTATAACTCCAGTTTTGAGAGGAAAACTGGTCCTCCAGGCCTTTGTTCTGCATCAGACTCAGCAAAGTGAGAAGTCTTGTGGCCATCTGCAAGTTATCAAGATCTCTGAAATAGAATGACATCAATAGACAATCCCAGCAAGGCATCTTTGACTTTCACACATTCAGCTTTTTAGAATATTTACTAACATAATCATATCTGACTCCCCTCAACTGCTTTTCATAAGCCAAATTCAGGTTTTCTTGCTAGAGTCAATGTGTTAACCCTTCCAGAGATGCTAAGAATTGTTTGTTGTCTGTCAGCCAACTCTCTAATGTCAGCCATGCAGGAATATTTGTACATCAATATCATATACACAGTTATTTGAATGCTCCATTGCCCTTTTTCCTTTTTTAATGAATAAAAAGTAGAAAATGAAAGGGTTAGCATTAGTGTTAGGAAGCTAAGATCTCATCTGTATATTTAGTTGAATCTATAGTATAGCTGAGAAAATGATGAAAATAAACAGGCATGTTTACAAAACTAAGAACATGTGACATACTGGAAATGTAATGTTGAAAATTATCCCTTAAATGTAAAGTTTAATTAGAATATAATAATCTATTTGTTGTGTGCTCTCATTTGCCTCTTACAAAACATTAGCCTGTTGCTAAATTCAAATGTTAAATTTGAATTTCTTTTTTTTTTTTTTGAGTTGGAGTCTCACTCTGTTGCCACCACAACCTCAACCTGCTGGGCTCCAGCGATCGTTCCGCCTCAGCCTTCCAAGTAGCCGGAACTACAGGCGTATGCTACCATGCCCGTCTAATTTTTGATTTATTGTAGAGACGAGGTCTCACCAAGTTGCCCAGGTGGGTCTTGAACCCACGGGCCCAGGCAATCCACTTGCCTCAGCCTCCCAAAGTGCTGGGATTACAGACTGAGCCACCAAGCCCAGTCTAAATTTGAATTTCATGTGTGCTTTTAAGAAAGCTCTGTCTGGCGAAGTAGGAAGCCAATGCAATGATCACACTCTGACTTGTCCTGGCTCTGGTCTATCACTCCTTCAGGTCACAAATGCTACTCTGGAAGCTTTCTTGGGCAGAGAAGATTTTTCTCATGTCCAAAATCCACAAGAGTGAAGAATACATTTAAGGACATAAAATCTAATCTATACAGCTGTATGTGGCTTGGGACCCAGTTAACTTAGAATTGATTCTCTTCCTCTGCACAGTTCAAGCAATTGCAATAAGTTGAATGCTTTCTTCCAATATAGTCATCCACATTTAAGGCATGGTGACCTAAAGTTTTCCCTTAAGAACTCGCACCTCAGCCAGGCTTGGTGGCTCAGCCTATAATCCCGCGCCTTGGGAGGCTGAGGTGAATGAATTACCTGAGCCCGCGGGTTCGAGACCCGCCTGGGCAACTTGGCGAGACCTCATCTCTACAATAAATAAAAAAATCAGCCGGATGTGGTAGTGCGTGCCTGTAATTTCGGCTACTCGGAAGGCTGAGGTGGAAGGATCGCCGGAGCCCAGCAGGTCGAGGCTGCGGTGGCCGGGAGCGGCCACTGCACTCCAGTCTGGGTGACAGAGTGAGACTCCAACTCAAAAA